>JAFVLL020028532.1:12725-15225 GCA_021397915.2 Tor tambroides | reverse complement strand
GAGCCTAGACAACATAGTTAGAATGTCCCTAAAATTCAAGATATGGGGCAAAAATGCCCCTGTTTGAGTTTTGTCTCATATTTACATCATATAGTTAAGCAATATCACACGAGCAATAGGCTAAGTGCAGTATCACACGAGTGCAAATGTGAAACTGATCTTATACAACAGTTCAGCAAGAAGTTAATATTGTGTTATTTTAGACACAATGTTGTCTGTTTTGCTCAATTTTGCCAACAAAAATATAAAGACAAAGCAGAACTGTTTGTCTCAGAGCAACACACAGCGGCATTTCATTTCTTAATGCACTTTTTGAATGAATTGGGTGAACCATTTGGAGCGTTGAATCATTGGCCATAGGCGCGTTGGATTTGAAGCTGCACTGCACAGACCGTTCGGTGTATGATGTAGGGACTATTAGCTCTTACTTTAGCTTTTGGAGAATCGATTCTTTAAAGATTCGATATTGATTTGATTAAACTGATCTGATTCAAAATTTATAATTACACCTTATCGACTAGTCCGTCCAGCGTCTAGCACTTAGTGTATCTTAGTAATTCTGCTTATTTCATGGCCAACGAAATTAGCACAAAACTGGTATGTTATTTGTTATGAGCAAGGTAACAAAGGATCGACAGCGCAAGGCAGTAACTGATCAAGTACAAAACACAAACACTGCTCTGTAAAATGAAACAAGTTTATTTGCTATTCTACGGTACAGTAAACTAAACACACACACACACACACAGTTCAGGAAAATGAGTTATTGCGAGTTATTTGCTAGTTTGCTGAAATTCAACCTGAGGAAGATCACAAGCAGAGATCTTTTTTACTGTTTCTTTTGGACACAAAAATTAATTTAATCTGTGATCTTCCATGTGGGGAATATCTCTGGAGTTTTAATAACTTCTTATAAAAGTATCATCATCATTCGTATGATGCTGAAAATCGACATATAATTCACACCGAATTGTTGCAAATATCATGACCATTCATACGAAACTAAACTCAACATATTTCACACACGTTAATAGCTTTTCCTGCTAAAACAAAAGGGTTACAAGTCAAAGATTAAAATAAAACACATCACGCATAAAAGGGCATAGAACACAACTATTAGTAAGCATATTGCTTCAATACTTTAAATGATTTTAAATGATTGTCCTTTTGAAATGCTTTATGTAAGTTTGAGTTTCTTTGTTGAAAAGAGGGTGAGTTGGATTTCAGAAGGGCAGGAAGCAGATGGTCAAAAGTCATGGGATAGTCAGTATGGATCCGGTGTTTGCAGGCCTGAGGTCATAGGTTAATTTCGTCATGTCCGTTGGCTGTACTATAAGTCCATACATTGCCTGATCATGAGGTGCTCCTCGATACAAAGAGATCTTTATCTTTTGATTGAGTTAGTGTTTTATCACCATTCTGAGCAGAGAAACTAAGGCGCTGACACGAAACCACTCAGAATATTGACGTCAGTGGTAGTGATGATTAACTTAGAACTCGTGATGGTTCGGAGGGGGGAAGATTTTAGATTCTTCTTAGAATGAGTTTGTTTGATTAGCTCATTGTGGGATAGTCTCTATATATGAAATTCCTACAATGACATCAAAGTACCGTGAGAGCGATTCAGAAGCATATGGAGCCGTCTGCTCTCTAGCTCTTGCGGTACTTTGATGTCACACACCGATCGGTCTGATGGTGATGATCCGCTTCAAGTCGAACAAGCCTAATGATTCAATGGACCATTGGAAAAATGACTGGTAAACAGCAATAGGTTGGAGATATACTGCAGTAGTATCGTGGTAAAAATGATTTTTTTTAACACTGACTCTTCACATCCTCATCCATTAGATGTAAACAAGGTGAATTTGCTTTTGCACTGCAGAAAACAGCATCGTCTTGACTTAATGTTGACAACACAAACTACCTAGGGTGGGTTAATGTTTTTGAACAGTAAGATTTTTTTAAAGTCCATGAAAGTCAATATTAAATGTGTGTTCTGAATTTGTCACACCATGGAAAAATGTGTTATTAACCACCCAGCCAAATTTTAATGCTAAAAAAACTGCCAAGTAAATAAAATAAGGTATCAAAATCTTGAAAAAATAAGCAGTGTTCTCTGCTCTCAAACGCTGGGATCGTGTCCACTGGCGGCGCTGAAACCGTGCCCACTCACGGGAAAGCTGTCGTCTCTGTCAACTCTCTTCCTCTAGCAGCTTATTTAATAAGGAGACCAAACTGTTTTGTAAATTATCGTAACCAGGTACAAACTGTAGGCTGTAGTAACTAACGGTAATGACAGTAACTCGCGATTGAGCCGTGAACCACTGATGCTAATGTGCTCTAGTTATTAGGTGTGTTCGACTTGAAGCAGCGCTGCAGAACGATCAGTGTATGACATCAAAGTACCGCGAGAGCGATTCGAAAGCATCAGGAGCGTCTGCTCTCTGTAGCTCTCACTGTACTTTGATGTCACACACTGGCTGGTCTGCAGCGCGGCTTC
>JAFVLL020028532.1:0-12625 GCA_021397915.2 Tor tambroides | reverse complement strand
TTCCTGGTTCTAGTAAGGACTCTAGCTGCTGCATTTTGGACCATCTGGAGTTTGTTTATTAAGCGTGCAGAACAACCACCCAATAAAGCATTACAGTAATCTAAAATTGAGGTCATAAATGCATGAATTAACATTTCTGCATTTGACTTTGAGGGTATAAGTCTCAATTTAGATATATTTTTAAGATGAAAAAATGCAGTTTTACAAATGCTAGAAACGTGGCTGTCAAAGGAAAGATTGCTATCAAATAGCACACCTAGGTTTCTAACTGATGGCGAAGAATTTACAGAGCAGCCATCAAGTGTTTGACAGTGTTCTAAGTTATTTCATGTGGGGGTTTTAGGTACGATAATTAACACCTCCGTTTTTTCAGAATTTAGCAGTAAGAAATTACTCGTCATCCAGTTTTTTATATCGACTATGCATTCCTTTAGTTTCTCAATTTGGTGTGTTTCACCGGGCCGCGAATAAATATAATATTGCAAAAACCTTTTGATTTCAGATAACTGCTAATCTTTGGATCTTTCTATTCATCAAAGAATCCTAAAAAAAAATGTACTCAGCTGTTTTAAATAGTGATAATAATAATAATAAATGTTTTTTGAACAGCAAATCAGCATATTAGAATGATTTCTGAAGGATCATGTGACACTGAAGACTGGAGTAATGATGCCGAATATTTAGCTTTGATCACAGGAATAAATTACATTTTAAAATATATTCAAATAGAAAGCAGTTATTTTAAATAGTAAAACATTTAAAAATTTTACTGTTTTTGCTGTACTTTGGATCAAATAAATGCAAGCTTGGTAAGCAGAAGAGACTTCTTTAAAAAAACATTAAAAATCTTACTGTTCAAAAACTTTCGACTGGTAGTGTATGTAGATAAGTTACGGAAGTTACTTTATTTGTCATGCACTTTTATGGAGCTTAAAATATGACAAAACTATTTGTATTTGTATTGTGTAAATTTGAATTATTGACAAGTGTCATTTAACAAAAGTGGATAGTATGTCACATTTAACAGTTCTAAATTAGATTTTTTTTTTTTTTTTTTTTTTTAAATATTGAACATTTGAAATTTAACACAATTCTTCTGAATTCTTAGACTGCAAATATTCAGTTTTTAAAAATACAGCTTCAAGTTTTCAAGATGAAGAGGAAATTCAAAACATCAAATTCAATATTCTAAAATTCAAAGCGCAGAAAATCAAATCGTACAGAAAGTAGGTCAATCATTCTCGTAAGTGTTTACATTCCACCGCAAGCGCACGTGAGCCAAGCTTTACAGAAACTCGCTGATCAGATCACAGACACAGAACAACAACACCCGGACTCTGTTTTAATCATTCTCGGGGATTTTAATAAAGCAAATCCCTCCCGTAAAGTGCCAAAATGGGGGCAGTCGTGGCCTAATGGTTAGAGAGTCAGACTCGTAACCCAAAGGTCGCAGGTTCGAGTCTCAGGTCCGGCAGGAATTGTAGGTGAATGTACAGCGCTCTCTTCCACCTCAATACCGTGACTGAGGTGCCCTTGAACAAGGCACCGAACCCCCAACAGCTCCCCGGGCGCCGCAGCATAAATGGCTCTGTAATTGCCCACTGCTTCCAGTGTTTGTTCACGCTGTGTGTGTGTGTGTGTGTGTGCGCACTTTGGATGAGATAAATGCAGAGTACAAATTCCGAGTATGGGTTACCATACTTGGCCACATGTCACGTCACTTTCATTTTCACTTTCAAAATACATGTCCCACCAGAGACAGTAATATATTGGATCACTGTTACACAGCAATAAAAGATGCATATCACTCTGTCCCACGAGCAGCTTTAGGATCACTGTTTGGTTCATCTTATACCGACCTACAGGCAGAAACTGAAATCAGCTAAACCTGTTTTAAGGACTGTTAAAAGATGGACTAATGAAGCAGAGCAAGATTTAAAAGCCTGTTTCGAACTCACTGATTGGAGTGTTTTTGAAGCTGCTGCAAACGATCTGGACGAGCTAACAGACTGTAACATTTTATATCAGTTTCTGTGAAGACATGTGCATTCCTACCAGGACTCATCTAACTTACAACAATGACAAACCATGGCCAAAGAAGATGCTTACAGGAAGGGGGAAAGTCTTGTATAAACAGGCCAAATACACACTGGAAAAGGAGATCAGAGTGGCAAAGAGGAATTATTCTGAAAAACTCAGGATTCAGTTCTCTTCCAGTGACTCAGCATCAGTGTGTAAAGGTCTGAAAGAGATCACCAACTACAAGACACCATCCCCCAGCACTGTGGAGAATCAACAACTGGCAGACGATCTGAATGAGTTCTACTGCAGGTTTGAAAAAACACCCCACACCCGCTCTGAACACCTCTCCACACAACCATTAACACCTCCAGCAACCCGCCTCTCCGCCTTACCTGCACTTCAGATCAGCGAAGACGATGTGCACCAAAATCATTGATTAAAATTGTAAATTGTTACATTATATTGAAACTACACTGAACAAAATTATAAACGCAAAACTTTTGTTTTTGCCTCCATTTTTCATGAGCTGAACTCAAAGATCTAAGACTTTTTCTATGTACACAAAAGGCCTATTTCTCTCAAATATTGTTCACAAATTTGTCTAAATCTGTGTTAGTGAGCACTTCTCCTTTGCAGAGATATGCCACACCTGTGAGGTGGATAGATTATCAAAATGCTGATTAGACAGCATGATTATTACACAGGTGTGCCTTAGGCTGGCCGCATTAAAAGGCCACTTTAAAATGTGCAGTTTTACTGTATTGGGGGGGTCCGAAAACCAGTCAGTATCTGGTGTGATCACCATTTTCCTCACGCAGTGCAACACATCTTCTTCGCATAGAGTTGATCAGGTTGTCCACTCCTCTTCACTGGCTGTGTGAAGTTGCTGGATATTGGCAGGAACTGGAACATGCTGTCGTATACGCCGATCCAGCGCATCCCAAACATGCTAAATGGGTGACATGTCCGGTGAGTATGCTGGCCATGCAAGAACTGGGATGTTTTCAGCTTCCAGGAACTGTGTACAGATCCTTGCAACATGGGCCGTGCATTATCTTGCTGCAACATGAGGTGATGGTCGTGGATGAATGGCACAACAATGAGCCTCAGGATCTCATCACAGTATCTCTGTGCATTCAAAATGCCATCAATAAAATGCACCTGTGTTCGCTGTCCATAACATATGCCTGCCCATACATAACCCCACCGCCACCATGGGCCACTCGATCCACAACGTTGACATCAGCAAACCACTCTCCCACACGATGCCATACGCGCTGTCTGCCATCTGCCCTGTACAGTGAAAACCGGGATTCATCCGTGAAGAGAACACTCTCTCCAAAGTGCCAGACGCCATCAAACGTGAACATTTGCCCATTCAAGTCGGTTACGACGACGAACTGCAGTCAGGTCGAGACCCCGATGAAGACGACGAGCATGCAGATGAGCTTCCCTGAGACTGTTTCTGACAGTTTGTGCAGAAATTCTTTGGTTATGCAAACCGATTGTTGCAGTAGCTGTCTGGGTGGCTGGTCTCAGATGATCTTGGAGGTGAAGATGCTGGATGTGGAGGTCCTGGGCTGGTGTGGTTACACGTGGTCTGCAGTTGTGAGGCTGGTTGGATGTACTGCCAAATTCTCTGAAACACCTTTGGAGATGGCTTATGGTAGAGAAATGAACATTCAATTCACGGGCAACAGCTCTGGTGGACATTCCTGCAGTCAGCATGCCAATTGCATGCTCCCTCAAAACTTGCGACATCTGTGGCATTGTGCTGTGTGATAAAACTGCACATTTTAGAGTGGCCTTTTATTGTGGCCAGCCTAAGGCACATCTGTGCAATAATCATGCTGTCTAATCAGCATCTTGATATGCCACACCTGTGAGGTGGATGGATTATCTCGGCAAAGGAGAAGTGCTCACAGATTTAGACAGATTTGTGAACAATATTTGAGAGAAATAGGCCTTTTGTGTACATAGAAAAAATCTTAGATCTTTGAGTTCAGCTCATGAAAAATGGGAGCAAAAACAAAAGTGTTGCGTTTATAATTTTGGTCAGTGTATATTCTGGTCTGTGGTCAGGCCAGGGTTTTTTTTCTGCGTGGATATTCTTCTGAATTGGATTCCTTTAATTGATGGCGAGCCACCCACCTTGATGCGGAAAGTATAACGGACCTGGAGTAAAGGACTCTTCTCACTTTATCATTTCTCTTCAGACAAGTAAGAGAGTTCGTTCACAGAGACTGATTCTTTGACTTTGTGAATGAAACATTTCAGGAACACAGCTAAAGGAGTTAAGACTGATCCATTTTCTTATTGAAAAGGATTTTTGAACTTGAAAACTGAATTCAGTGTGGGTAACATACATCTACTAAATGAAGGAAGATTTAGAGGGTGCACCCAGGGTATGTTTATATATATAGTTATTGTGTTTTCTCTGGTCGTTGTTGTTATGGTTATGTGAGAAAAAAAACAACAAATGTTTCACATGCTGAGAACGCTAACCTAACATAAAAATATAAACCATTAATGTTTAAGAATCACTTGCCTCTGGGTGATTCTTGATCAGGTAGAACAAAATGATGACCTCTTAAACCGCACTCTCATGCCAGAAATCTACTGCAGCTCTGTAATTGGCCAAAATCCTTCGTTCGACTTTTCGGAAATCATCTACTCTTCCCTGTGGATGACCTCTGACCTAATTTCTGTACGATTGGAACAGTACGATTTAAAACACTGAATTTGATTTTCCGAATTTCCTCTTCATCTTGAAAACCTGAAACTGTATTTTTAAAAACTGGATATTTGCAGTCTAAGAATTCAGAACAAAAAATCTGCTGTTTGAAAGTATATAAAACTCTGCCTTAAAAAAAATGTAATTGTTCAATTTCAAATGTTCAATATTCAAGCTAAAAAAAATCTAATTTAAATGCCACATTATTCAGTTTTGTTAAATGACACTTGTCAAAAATTCTAATTTACACCATTCAAATTCCAATAGTTTTGTCATATTTTAAGGTCAATATACTGTGAGCTTTAAAACTTTGCAGACCTTTTAGATTCACAAACAGCGTTATATCACTGCATGAAAGGTAATATTTGAAAAAGCATAATAGGGGAACATTTAATAACTGGTTGGAAAAATGATACTTAAGAAATAATTTTTAATTAAAAAAAATGGTAGAGATGGAAACTGACCAGAGTATTCTATGCATTGTTCAGGTTTTGAAGCTGCATCCCACTTTAACTCCAGTGAAAGTAGCCTTGGATATGGGACGAGGCTCCAGTTCTGAGCTTAGACAGGTACCAAGAGACAAACATAGAATTGTTATTATAGTTAATGTTATAATTACCATTCAAATGTTTAGAGTCAGTATTCAGTAAGTTGTTGTGTTTTTAAGACATTGTTTATTTGAAAGGTGACATAATTGATCAAAATTGACAGTAAAGACTTACATTGTTGCAAAAAAATAAAAATAAACAACAAACAAACCAGACACTTTTCTGTACTCACATTCTCAAGTTCAAGGTGGCAGTGTAAAACAGTGAATCTAATTATTAGCATATAAAGATCAGTGCAAATAGAAAGAGAAAGGGTGATCTATATTACTCTAATGTACAATACACAATCTTATCTTTTTTTGTTTTTTTTAATGGCAAAATTTTTGTTTAATTCCCCCCTTTCAGGCTGATTTTCACACAAAATGAAATTTTCACACAAATAAGTCCTCTATAGAAGCATTCTGGTGTAAAATATATATTTCAGATAATAAAATGAACAGCGTTTTACAATACAAAAATGGCCATAAAAATTATGAGAAGTCTCAAATGTTCTGCAATCACATAATCAACAACATAATCAACATAACTACGCCCTAAAAATGCAGGACTGACACTTAAACCCTTTCCATTTAAACTGACCCTGAAATTTAAACTTTAGCAATATTGATCATGACATTTGGATTTATGTTATAAGTCTAAGAAGCAAGAATATGTAAATTCTGTAATCTGGTGATTTTGCAATGCCAACCATAGTAAAAAAAAAAAGTAAGGTAACACTTTACAATAAGATATCATTTATTAACATTAGATAATGTATTTACTAACATAAACAAACAATGTATTGTTCATTTATTACACTATTTATTAATCTTTGTTAATGTTAATTAATAAAAATAGTCGTTCATCATTTGTTCATGTTAGTTCACTGTGCATTAACAAACACAACTTGTGATTTTAATAATGCATTAGTTAAATACATTAACATGAACTAAGAATGAACAATACATCAACAGCTTTTAATAATCTTAATGTTAATTTCATCATTTACTATTGCATTATTAAAATCACAAGTTGTGTTTAATGCAAAGTGAACTAACATGAACAAACGATGAACGACTATTTTTATTAAAGATTAATAAAGTGTAATAAATGTATTGTTCATTATTTGTTTGTGTTAGTTAATACATTATCTAATGTTAACAAATGACACTTTATTGTAAAGTGTTGCTCCAAATGGAAAATATACATTTCATATTAAGTATAGTTCAAATCTATTAACATATTTACTGACATATCACTCAAGACTTACTGATATAAAAATGATAATTTATCTTTATTTGGAGTACTAATTGTGTACAGTGCACATTTCTTAATATTAAGCCTAAAATGTGTTTTAATGTCACAAAAAAAGTCAATTAAAAATTATCAAGCAACCAACTTTATAATCTGTGGACCACTTGAGATGGACTGCCCCTAAGACAAATGTCTCTCTTAAGGTTTGTGAAGGTTTGTTCCAAGAGTTTCTTGAAGCTGGAATTTCCACATGGCCTGGATACTTGGACACAATGCCATTATCTCTGGAGAATTTACACACAAAGTAATTGACTCTGTCCACACTTACTAAACAATACTCAGTAAAGCTTTTTGACTAAATTTTTATGATGAAATTTTATTTATGCTGCAGGTATGATGAGATGGGTGTCCTCTTCACATTGATGGTCAGTGAGAGCACACTAAAAAGTGGCCTTCTTCTGGTCCGTAACAGAGACACCACCATCAGAGAGACTATGCACATCTCAGAAATCAAATGCTTTCTGCTCAAATACATATCTGCCTCAGAGAATTTCTGACTTTTATCATCTGAATCTTAAAAGAATATAAAGTATCGCAATGTGGTAATATGATAACTATGTTGGAAGTGATGTAACCTTTCCAAAATTGTTACTCTGCTTATGTAAAATAAAGTGATGTAACTGTTACAAAATTGTTATTCTGCTTATGTAAAATACTACTATTATGTGCCATTTGGGAATAAATAAATAAATATAAATATATAAAAAATTATATAAATAAAATATATATATATATACATACATACATACAGTTGTGGTCAGAATTATTGGCACCCTTGGTAAATATGATCAAAGAAGGCTGTGAAAATTAATCTGCATTGTTAATCCTTTTGATCTTTTATTTAAAAAAAATTCACAAAAATCGTCCTCCAGTCAGAGAATAAGAATTTAAATGGAGAAATAATAAGAAACAAACAAGCTTCTTTCTAATAGACATTGGCCACAATTAATGGCATCCTTTTATTCGATACTTTTTGAAACTTCCATTTGCCAGTTTAACACAGCTCTAAATTTTCTCCTATAATGCCTGATGAGTTTAGAGAACACCTGACAAGAGATCAAAGACCATTCCTTCATCCAGAATCTCTCCAGATCCTTCAGATTCACAGCTCCATGATGGTGCTTCTTCTCTTCAGTTCACCTCACTCGTTTTCTACAGGGTTCAGGTCAGAGGACTGGAATGGCCATAGCTTAGTTTTGTGCCCAGTGACCCATTTTTGTGTTGTTTTTGAGGTTTGTGTTTGGATTATTGTCCGGTTGGAAGATCCAAACATTGGCCCATTATAATATTTCTAACAGAGTCAGTCACTTGTTGATTATTATCTGTTGGTATTTGATAGAATCCATGATGCCATGTATCTAAACAAGATGTCCAGGACCTCCAGAATAAAATATAGGCCCACAACTTTAAAAATAAAGCAGTCTATTTCATTGTACACATGGGGTACTTTTTTTATCTCTGTGTGCACCAAACCCATCTTGAGTGTTTGCTGCTAAAAAGCTAATTTTTTAGTTTCATCTGACCATAGAAGCCAGTCCCATTTGAAGTTCCAGTCGTGTCTGACAACTGAGTAAGGAGAATTTTTCTTGAAACCTTCCCGAACAACATGTGGTGATGTAGGGGCTGTTTGACAATTTAATTTTAAGGTTTCCTGACCCCGAAACTCAACCTTTCTCTACAATTCTCCAGCAGTGGTCCTTGAAAATAACTTTGGGTGCTCACCAAATTCCTCCTCACCGTGCATTAGGACGATATAGCACGTGTCCTCTTCCAGGCAGATTCATAACATTTTCTGTTGATTGTGTTCTTATACTATTCCTGATGGTGGAAATGGAATTTCACTGCTCGGCCTTTTTCAAAAACACTCACTGGGACTGGTAAAGCCTAATGACTCTTACTGCACACCAGTGAAATATATTCTTTGGTTTTTCCCACATGTGATGATGATTACACCTGGGCTTTGTTTTCCCCTCCATTTATATTTCTGTGTTGCGGAAGCCATGGCTGGATAATTTCATGTTCATAATCACCCTGGAGTGCTCACAATTGTGAATATGAATGGAATTAATGAGATATTTTACTCATAAGAATTTCTAGGGATACCAATAATTGTGTTCAACGTGTATTTGAGAAAAAAACATTTATTTTGTAATGAGATTTTCCCCCATTTTCAATTGTTTTAGTTCAATGAAAGGTTAGATTTTTGTGATTTTTTTTTTTTTTAAAAAAAAGATCAAAAGGATTAATAATGCAGATTTATTTTCAGAGCCTCTTCATCATATTTCTCACCATGCGCCCACACTTGACTACGACTGTATTTATATATATATATATATATATATATATATATATATATATATATATATATCGCCCTACACCTAAACCTACCCCTCACTGAAAACTACTGGCAAATTTTGAATTTCATAAAACACCGTTTAGTAGGGTTTTTTTTTTGTTGTTTTGTTTTGTTTTTTTTAAGCCTTTTGGTTATGGGTACACAGGAAGTGTCCTCATAAACCATGTGTATTTTGTAGTGTCATTATACACATTTGTGTCCTCATAAACCAGAACACACACTGACTTGGTCAAGAAACTGAGTTTAAAATACGGAAGAAAGATGATTTAAGTGACTTTGAACATGGAATGGTTGTTGGTCCTATATGGGCTGATCTGAGTTGCCTGTTTCATAAACTGCTGATCTACTGGGATTTCTCTAGGGTTTACCGAGAAAGGGTAAGAAAAAGAAAATATTCAGTGAGCGGCAGTCCTGTGTGCAAAAATGCGTTGTTGATATTTAGGTTAGAAAATAATGCTTGCTTTGAGCTGATAGAAAGGCGACAGTAACTCAAATAACCCAGGGCTCTCAAGATTTATTAAAAGTTTGGAGTGAGATTACTTCTGTGAGCCACTCAAATATTTGTAGCACCGGCCCCTCAGCCCCACCCAATTCTCTCAAGTTTTTGCTAGCAGTTCAGTTACCTCTTGCTCATAATTGACCAACACAAATACAAACTATAACAATTGGTAAATCTGATAAAAGACAAATTCATCCAATTCATCAAGTACATTTTCCCAGCTGTGCTACTTAGGTACACTTAATATAAATACACTAATTAGCACTAACACTTAAATTGATTTTAAGTGTAGTCAGATTAAGTACCAGAAGTGTTTTATGATTGCATTGCATAAAAGTGTACTACAGTCTCTTTACATACAATTTTTGTGGATTTTTATATATACTATCACCAAGTTCTATTTGGATATTCATGAAAAATACAGTAGAAATGCATTACTTAAGTAAAACCCTGTAAGTTACTGTGCTTAGGCTACTATAATTGCACTAATTGTCATGGTTCGCTGTCTCTCTTTCTGTGTGTTACTCTGCTATTTAATGGCCTTGCTTCTTAAGGTCATTTCACACTGAGTTCGAAATTTTTGCATGCGTTTTCCCGTTTTTTCATATTCCTCATCCTTTCCTATCAAAATGCATGTTACGGATATGAAAACGCAGAAAATCGAACCTGATCTGAATTTTTTTATGACGGAAGAAAGTTTTGGAGGCAGTGTGTAAACGTGATTGACACAACGTGAGGTTGTATTTATATTTTAACGTGCAAAAATTTCGGACTCAGTATGCAATGACCTTTACTCTGTGTTGTCAGATCGTTGGTGTTTCTGTGGTGTTTTGTCCTGGAAGCGCTCTAGCTCTTTTTGGCCTTGTTCCTTGCTCCTGCTATGGGCTGCGTTTCCCAAAAGCATTGGAAGCCTAAGTTGATCGTAGATCCATTCAGGGGCGCAGATGGGATTTTTTAACTGGGGGGGACCAAGTTGTCAGCAGTCCAGTTGTCGGGGGGGGGGTGCCTGAAATCTGAATCCTGCTCCATAGTACTGGCTGAGTACTGCTGCTCCATAGTATAAACAGAGTACGTGCGATCGTGAATCTCGAAAGTGAAACTAAAAAAATCTCCGCATCCACACGTACATACACAACCATGGCAACGACAATCACGGAAACAAGCGAAGATGACACACAAGCATATTCAAGCAAAAGCCAACACGGATAAGTTGTGTGAAACAAAGCAAAATCAACATTACTCGCCTACAAAAAAAAAACAACACAACCTCGGCGTCCGATTCGAGCCCTTCCTGCTCCTTGAGTTCTCTCCACCGCTGGAAAGCTGCTCCGATATTTACGCGGGTCCTACCTCTTGCCTGATCGTAACCCTTCTTTTTAATGTTTTGTTTCTCTGATATTTTCCTCTTTTCTGCCTGCCATCTCTCTCTATCTATAGTCGATCTCCTAATATCCGTCCTGTGCACTCAAATAGAGCATTCTCTCTATCAGTACAAGACACGCCCCCTTACTGCTGATTGGCTACAAGAGTTTTGGGACTTGGTCAGACACTGCGGTCAAAGGTGTTTTTCAAAAATCGCTTAGTGCACGTTTAAGGAGCAGCGGTCCTGGCCGCCACTACTTAGGCTAATGTACATAGCGGAAACCCTGATTAATCCTCCATTTACTGATGTTGCCTTTCGCAGAGATAGTGAGGGGGACAGATCGGGTCACTATGAATCTGGGGTGTCATGTTCCCCCCCGTCCCTAGTGCCATCTGCGCGCCTGGATCCATTGGTGGCAATGGGCTTACGATGCTTTTGGGAAACGCAGCCCTGTGGTCTCATTTATAAAACTCTCTGTAGATTTCATCCTAAAAGTGTACACACGCACAAAAGCTAGATTTTACGTACGGGCAAAAGTTTTCAGATTTATAAAACCATTCATATGCCAGAACCTGTGCAAAAATCCCTTTATAAATCCCAGTCAGGGTAAGATTGTGCGTACGTTCATTTCCACCCTAACTCCTCCCCGAAATCACCATATATGGAGCTTACCACGCCTAGTTTTACTATGCATAACCTCATCTGCATATCATTTCCATGCATATTCCCAGCCACGTGACACCATGTTTAACACCGTCATACTATAGACTATAAATGCTATTTGTGCCACTTTTTTTTTTTTTTGCTAAAAATCATACAGTATCCTTATGTTTTAGAATAAATATATCAAAATATCCATAAAAACAAAACTGTTTAGTTCTCAGATAAATATTTTATAATAGATTTGATCTCATTCTTTTCCACTGGCCAAATAATATTTCAGTTGTTTTAAACAATTAAAATAAAATTAAATTCATGCACTTTTTCTGATAAGGTAAACATCTTATAGCTATTTTTAGTGAAAACACAATTGTCTGACTCGGCGCGTCACTGAAAAAGTATTTTACAAAGGAAACATGCAAATCTTACTGTTTTCTTCAAGTTGTATCCTTCAAATACAGTGGTGTTTTTCATAATGTTGTGGAGATGCCTCACACGACATCAACAGCATGCAGCTGCGGTTGTACAGTAAGCTATTATCATAATCAAACCAGCCAATGGACCGCTCAACCACCGAATCCAGCAGTGTCCGCCATAATATCGAAGTGTGCATCATTAGGGCCCAAGCCAGTAAGGTGCAGGGCCCTATTGATCCCCTAAGGATTATTAGGGCCCAAGCCAGTAAGGCGCAGGGCCCTCTTGATTTCCTTAGGATTATTTTTTATTTTTTTTATATTTTTTCGACTATCCGGGGCTTTTTGGGGGCCTTAACATATTCAAAAACTCTTGAAAATTGGCACACACGTTGGAATCTGCGGTCATTAGGACGCCGCAGAGGCTGGGACCCGGGCGTGGCACAGGGGCTCTACGGCGCCCCCTGGAACACAGCCAGAAAACCTGATGCATAGCTCACACATACTTTCACGCATTCATATGAAACTTGGTACACATATAGATCTCATTGAGCCGAACAACTTTCACGCTGCATGTCATAGGCTCCGCCCAACAGGAAGTCGGCTATTTAGGGCTGATTAAAAAAACGCATGCTCTGGAATTTGATATACTCCTCTGAGGATTACCACCCGATTGC
>JAFVLL020028531.1:0-22444 GCA_021397915.2 Tor tambroides | reverse complement strand
AATTGATGATGTGTCCAGGCAGAGGATTATGGGAAATGGAGTCCGGGTGAGTGGTAAAGGGTACAGGATGGGGTGCCCTCTAGCGGAGTTCATGGACACTCCAGCTACAGATCGTGACAGAGCCACCCCTAAGGAGTGGCTTCCAGACACTCCTTAACAGACCAGAGTCCAGGAGGGAGGTGGAGCGGAGGCGGAACAGGTCCATGAGGAAGTGAAGCAACAGGGGACTGAGGCAGATCTGGCAGAGCAGGAAGCCAAGGCGGGGCCAGGAGCCAAGGCAGAGCCCATGGAGCAGAGAGCCAAAGTGGAGCAGGGAGCCAAGGCAGAGCAGGAAGCCAGGACGGAGCTGGCAGAGCAGGAAGCCCAGATGGAGCAGAAGACCACCAGGGTGGAGCAGGTAGAGCTGTAGGACACCTCAACAGAGCTGATGGTGCAGGATACCAACAAGGCAGATCAGGCAGAACTAGAACATAGAGCACAGAGCGATTAACACTGGCCTCAGCGGCCATAACAGGACTGGCAGACAGTTCAGAAACGGCATCTTTGGCTGTAAAAGGGCAAGCAGAGTGTTCAAAATCGGTCTCCTTGACCATGACAGAACAGTCATAGAGTTCATACACGATTTCTGTGGCCGGGTCAAGATGGGTTACAACTTCATGGATGACCTCCGTGGTCGGTTCAGGACAGAGTTCAGGGGCAGCCCTTTTGGCTGTGACAGGACAGGCTGGAAGTTCACTGACTGTCTCCTTGACGGTGACAGGACAAACTAAGAATTCAGAAATGGCCTTCTTGGCCAGGACAGTACAGTCACAGAGTTTAGAATCGACCTCCTTGGTCGGAACAGAACAGACAGATAGTTCAGAAACAGCTTTCATAGCCGTGACAAAGCAAACAGAGCATTCAGGAATGGTCTTTTTGGCTGGGACAGGGCACTGAGTGAATTTGGAGGCAGTCTTAGTGACTGTAACAGGCAGGGCTGAGAGTTCATGATTGGCTTCTAAGGCCGAAACTGGTATGACAGGGGATTCACTGATGGTCTCCATGACCTCATCAGGACTGACAGAGCGTTCATAAGTGGACACCCCGGTTTTAGGAGGCGCGGAAGCGGACAACACCACCACCTCTGGAGGTTCTGCGGGGAATGCCACCACCTCTGGAGGTTCTGCGGGGAATGCCGCCACCTCTGGAGGTTCTGCAGCGGTAGCAACGAGAGCATCAATAGACATAGAAAGTTCAAAGACAGCACTCACAGCCGTCACAATGGCATCAGGAATCAGAGAGAGTTCAAAACTAGTGTCCGTGGTAGACACAGAGGCAAGAGGGAACACAGAGAGCTTGGGTGAGAGTGCTGCTACGGTCTCGGAAGGAATTGGAGCAGACATTTCCGCTGTGAAAGGTTCTGCAACAGACGTTGCCGCCTTAGGGAAAACTAGAACGAATTCAGGGACAGGAAAGGACTCTGGGACTAGAGCATACACTAGAACGGATTCAGGAGCGAACTCTGGACTAGGAGCAAACTCTGGAGTGGATTCATGGACTAGAGATGGATCCCGGTTA
Source organism: Tor tambroides (assembly GCA_021397915.2). Classification (NCBI taxonomy): domain Eukaryota; kingdom Metazoa; phylum Chordata; class Actinopteri; order Cypriniformes; family Cyprinidae; genus Tor; species Tor tambroides. The sequence goes on along the minus strand of JAFVLL020028531.1, from coordinate 20,887 downwards.
AGCTCTGGGCTGAGAGCGGGCACTAGACTGAGCTCGGGGGCTTGAGCCTGCACAGGATTCTGGTCTAGAACAGATACCCTCTCTGGGCTAGACTCGGGAACAGGAGCCCTCTCTGGGCTAAACTTCGGATCAGAAGCCTTCTCTGGGCTTGACTCAAGAACAGAAGCCTTCTCTGGTTCTAAAGTTGGGGTCAGGATCAGGGAGTAGAGAGGGCGCCACCACCTCAGAAGGTTCTGCAGTGGAGGCTGCCACCTCTGGGGAAACTACAGTGGTGTGTGCCGCCCAAACACAGAGAATAGCCGTAGCCATAACTGGCAGGACAGAGAGTACATTGTCAATTTCCAAGACTGATAGTGCTGTGCCTGGGGAACAGGAGTGAGTAGCGGCCAGCAGGCTAGAGGGTGTTAAAACTGAGGAACTTGAGAGCATTGAGTCTGCGGAGCTCGGGAGCGGAGAGTCTCCTGGAATGCCAGCAGCTCGCACCGACACCAGCTGAGGGTCCTCCACGCTGGATGCCAGGTTCAAACGCCTTGGGACAGACTTAGAGTCTTCAAATGCAACATTCATGATGCTCTGGAACACTGGAGTGGCATCCATGATAGCTGAAGACTGTAGCTTGACATGAGCAGGCTTTGACTCGGCAGACATAACGTGAGCAGGCTGTAGTGTGGCAGGCTTGACATGAGCAGGCTCTGACTTGATAGACATAACGTGAGCAGGCTTTAGCATGGCAGGCTTGATATGACGAGGCTCTGGAAGATCGGCTGTGACGTGAGGAGACTCTGGAAAATCAGCTGAGACATGATGAGACTCTGGTAGATCAGCTGAGACGTGAGGAGACTCTGGTAGATCAACTGAGCCGTGACAAGGCTCTGGAAGATCAGCTGAGATGTGATGAAACTCTGGAATGGCGGCCATGACGTGAAGAGACTCTGAAACGGCGGTGACTTGACTTGATTCAGGAAGATCAGTGGTGACATAACGAGATTCTAAATGATCAGCGGTGCCCTGACGTAACTCTGGGATGACAGATACTGCAGGAGTGTCGAGTTTCTCTTCCACAACACCCACAGTGAATGTAGAGCCACTTAGAATCAAGGCATAGTTCATAAAGTCTCTCAAAGAGCAATTAAACTCTCCTCCAGGAAACCATGATTTCATAGATTCACTGAGTCCAAAACGAAAAATGTCCTTTAAAGCAATCTCATTAAAGGGTACCTGCTAGGACAGTTCACAAAACTGATACACATAATCCTCAATGGATAAGTCTCCTTGCCGAAGTTGCAAAAGCTGGTCGACTGGGTCTGTAACTGATCTGGATGACTCCATGAAAGGAGTCCGCTGGATCCGGGTGCGGCTGGTGATTCTGTAATGTAAGAGGCATGATGACAGAGTTGAGGATCCAAATGCAAAGCTTTTAATAAAAAGCGTAGTCAGACGGGCAGGGCCAAAAAACTAGCAAAACAGTACATAGTCGGCAATCCAAAAGAGTAGTCCAAAAAACAGGCTAAGATCAAAAAACAAGAAGACAAGGCAGGGAAATAAACACGGAAAGAACAGGAGAACATTAGGCTAAGCATTCAATCACCAGCAAAGTCAGAGAGTGTGTGTGCTCTACTTTTAAAGTCCTTCTAATGTGAGACAGCTATGAACTGATGAACAACAGTCCGGGTGAGTGGTAAAGGGTACAGGATGGGGTGCCCTCTAGCACTCTAGTTCATGGGCACTTCAGCTAGAGATCGTGACAGAAATAAATATTGCAAGTTTGGCTGAGCAGACCAAAACTGTAAACACTGAATATGCTTACAGAATTTGAGATCCTTGTCATGATTATAACAGACATAACACACATAAAATATTCAGGTTTATTTCGATAGTTCACTTCATGCATTTGCTTTGCAACAACAGTACATGTCAACTAACAATCATTAGATTACTGGTAGACTGTCTGCTTAATATTCTACTAACCCTAATGTAACAGTCTACTAATCAGACGGTGATTGTTTCTCATGGGGACATAAGCGATTTTCAACATTTACAGGGGTCAAGTCTGTGATTTTATTGCCTTCCAAATAAAAATCCCTGGCTGAATTACCTACTGTTTTTTGACAAACAGCAAGCTTCTGTGATAATTTAATCCACATCTCTGAGTTTACAAGAATAAACTGATTTAGAACTCACTGTTTAAATCCTTTTTGACCACTGCTGAACACTGTATAGTAACTGTTGCACTTCAATGTAATTTGCATGCATATTTATTACTGTAAAATAAAATACTGAAATAATGGGAAGTATTTTCAAGAACAATATTTCATAACTGCTCCACCACATCGAGTGGGAACTGTTAATAACAAAAAGAAGAAACGCACATAAACATTTGAAATAGTTCATTATTATGGCAGCAACAGGTATACAATGCAATTTTAAAGTATGCATTATATAGGCCTACAGTTACATACAGAAAAATATAAACCAAGCAGCTTTATTGTAACGTGGCTGATGAGACGTGAGACGTGCGGATCCATATGCAAAGCTTTATTAATAAACATGGTCAAAACAGGCAGGGTCAGTAAACAGCAGACAGGCACAGCAGAGGCAAGACACAGCAATCCGTGGAGCAAGCGTGGGTCGACGATCGGCGTACAGTTTCAAAGGGCAGGCAGAGATAATCCATAAAACGAGAGCAATAATCCAAACGGGGTGCGAACACAATCCAAACGGTACAGCAAAGGGGTAAATCCAGGAAACAAAGGCAGGGTATGAAATGTTAGGCAAGGCAAGGCAAGGCAAGACTAGACTAGAACTAGGGGTTCGAATCGTTGCTATCTCTAGGAGATATACGCTAACAATACTTGGAGTTAACACGAAAGGCACGGGTACCGCAGCTAGCGCTTGGAGAGTGCTACACGAGATCAATACACGGCCCCGATACTGAGAATGTCCGTAGCTTAAGTAGAGTGTGTGATTAAGATCAGTGGAATCAGGTGTGTGTCGTCAGTGCAATGGATTATGGGAGATGCAGTTCGATAGTGCTGTGTGGTGCGAGAGTCCATGTGGTGAGTGGGTGACCTCTGGTGGTGATTGAACGGAAGACCATGGCCAGGATTCGTGACATAGCCCCCCCCCCAAGGAGCGGCTTCCAGACGCTCCTATATAGTCCAGGAGGGTGGTGGAGCGGAGGCGGAACAGGGGGAGGGATGGAGGGCCAGGTCCGTGAGGCAGTGGGAAGACCAGGGACTGAGGCAGAACCAGCAGAGCAGGACACCCAGGCAGAACCGGAGACCAGGACAGAGCAAGAGCCCACCAGGGCGGAGCAGACGGACCAGGAGCCCACCAGGGCGGAGCAGAGGACCACCAGACCTGAGCGGAAGACCACCAGACCAGACCAGAAGACCACCGCGGCGGAGCAGAGGACCACCAGACTTGAGCGGAAGACCACCACAGCGAAGCAGCAGACTGGGCAGGAAACCATGGCAGGAACTGGGACCTGGGAGAAACAGAGCCAGACAACACAGGAAGGGCAGAGACAGACAACACAGGCAGAACATTCATAGTCTCAGGGGGCACGGCTATAGCCATGACAGGACAGGGCAAGAGTTCAAAGACGGCCTCTTTAGCCGTGACAGGACAGGGCGAGAGCTCATAGACGGCCTCTTTAGCCGTGACAGGACAGACAGTGAATTCAGGAACGGCCTCCGTGGCCGTGACAGGGCAGACAGTGAGTTCAGGAACGGTCTCCGTGGCCGTGACAGGGCAGACAGTGAATTCAGTGACAGGCGCCACCACTTCGGGAGGTTCTGCAGCGGAAGCCGCCACCTCTGGTGGTTCTGTAGTGGGCACCGCCTCCTCTGGAGGTTCTGCAGCGGAAGCCGCCACCTCTGGAGGCACTGGAGCAGACTTGTGAACAGGAGAGGCCTCAGGAACAGCCTCGTGGACAGGAGAGACCTCAGGAGACCAGAGTGCAGCCCACAAACTCAAAATGGCAACCGCCATGACATGACGAGGCTCAGGCGTGGCGGCCATCTTGGCCGGGGACTCAGGCGTGGCGGCCATCTTGTCTGGGGACTCAGGCGTGGCGGCCATCTTGGCCGGGGACTCAGGCGTGGCGGCCATCTTGGCCGGGGACTCAGGCTTAACAGACGTGACGTGAGCAGACTCTGGCCTGACCCGCAACACTAGAACTGCTCTGTCCCTCCTTGACAATTGTCCACGGTAAAAGCTGCTGGATCCTTGTGTGGCCGTGTATTCTGTAACGTGGCTGACGAGACGTGAGACGTGCGGATCCATATGCAAAGCTTTATTAATAAACATGGTCAAAACAGGCAGGGTCAGTAAACAGCAGACAGGCACAGCAGAGGCAAGACACAGCAATCCGTGGAGCAAGCGTGGGTCGACGATCGGCGTACAGTTTCCAAAGGGGCAAGGCAGAGAGATAATCCATAAACGAGAGCACAATTCAAACGGGTGCTAAACACAATCCAAACGGCAAGGCAAAGGGGTAAATCCAGGAAACAAAGGCAGGGTATGAAAAACACAGGGCAAGGCAAGGCAAGACTAGGACTAGAACTAGGGCTCCGAACTGTTGCTATCTCTAGGAGAGATATACGCTAACAATACTTGGAGTTAACACGGAAAGGCACGGTATCGCAGCTAGCGCTTGGAGAGTGCTACACGCAGATCAATACACGGCCCCGATACTGAGAATGTCCGTAGCTTAAGTAGAGTGTGTGATTGGGTGATCAGTGGAATCAGGTGTGTGTCGTCAGTGCAATGGATTATGGGAGATGCAGTTCGATAGTGCTGTGTGGTGCGAGAGTCCATGTGGTGAGTGGGTGACCTCTGGTGGTGATTGAACGGAAGACCATGGCCAGGATTCGTGACATTTATGTTTACCTTATGTAAATCAGAGGTTGCATTAACTAATTTCTGCTAATCTCCACATTTTAATGACATCCATCATTTTGAGAGATAAAATACAAGGCAGAAAACCATTTCAGCATGTCTATTTTGCTATTTTTAAACAGATGGAAATAATCAAATAATAAATAAGATATTATTAAAGATGAATATTCTTTTAATTACAAGCATATGACATTTTATTTACAGCAGACAATCATGGGACTGGGTAAATGAGCAGCGAGTTCCCGGGTTCAAAGGATCACAGAACTCGATTCTCCACTGTGAATAAATCGCCATCCGAATCCCTGAGTTTTATCACTGAGGTGCCATGTAAATGTATTTTTACAGACATCCACATGAGAAACAATTACCATCCAAACAGGGCATTAATTGACATGTAGTTACAAAGTTATTTATAGACAGTAGAATGTCTGAAGTAGGGTTGTAGTGGTATATCATGGTATATCATGGTATTAAAACTGATGCTTATCATATCGTGTACATTTGCTTATTGAAAAAAGCAGTCGGAGAACATCACCTGCGCATGTGCATCTCTTTCCCCCTCGACTCCCACACACATGTATATGACACATAAAATATTCTCATTCCATCCTGATGATCCGAAGATAGCTGCTCGCATCTCAGCATGTCTAACAGACATTTCTTGCTGGATGAAGGACCATCACCTTCAACTCAACCTAGCTAAGACAGAACTGCTTGTAGTTTCAGCAAACACATCACTTCATCACAATTTCACTTTCCAGTTAGGCTCATCTACCATAACTCCTTCAAAAACAGCCAGAAACCTTGGAGTTGTGATTGATGATAAGCTGAATTTCTCAGATCACATTGCTAAAACTGCCCGGTCCTGCAGATTTGCTTTATACAGTATTAGGAAAATCAGGCCCTTTCTTTCGGAACATGCAACACAACTCCTTGTTCAAGCTCTTGTTCTGTCCAGACTTGACTATTGCAATGCTCTCTTAGCAGGTCTTCCAGCCAGTTCTATCAAACCTCTACAATTAATCCAAAATGCGGCCGCAAGATTAATCTTTAATAAGCCGAAAAGAATGCACATCACACCTCTGTTCATCAATTTGCACTGGCTACCAATAGCTGCTCGCATAAAATTCAAGGCATTAATGTTTGCCTACAAAACCACCTCTGGCTCTGCACCCCTTTACCTAAATTCAGTACTTCAGACCTATGTGCCTCTAGAAGCTTGCGTTCTGTAAGTGAACGGTGCATTATTGTGCCATCCCAAAGAGGCACAAAATCACTTTCATGGACTTTTTCCACTAACTGTTCCCACCCGGTGGAATGACCTGCCCAACTCAATCCGAGCAGCTGAGTCCTTGGCTCAAAACACATCTCTTCCATCTTTATTTGACCCTCTAACACTAGCACTCTCTATTCTAATTCTATTTTATCTATGTCTTCTTTTTATTTATAAAAAAAAACACACACCCTTGACACTCTATCAATTGCATGTTTATTCTCTAACTGCTATTTTTTCTTTAAAAACTAACACTAGCTTTATTTTTTCTATTCTATCTACTTATTTAAAAAAAAAAAAACTTGCCACGTGTGCTGCGTTAGGCTAACCGAAACTTGTCATAGCACTTGCATGTTGTTGCTCTTTTGTTGGTTTTGATTGCTTCTATTGTCCTCATTTGTAAGTCGCTTTGGATAAAAGCTTCTGCTAAATGACTAAATGCAAATGTAATGTAACTGTAAAATGTAAGATAGAAGTGAGGCCAATGCGAGGTAACTTTACATATCCTAAAAATGGATGTTCCTTCTAACATTAAGTGCTAGATTTACTAACAGCTTGCAAAAGTGCAAACTGTCTTTTTGTATTAAAATAGTACTGTCAGGATTTACTAAAGCCGCGCAGTGAAGAATTAGCGCTGAAAAGGCATGGACACAGTTATTTTTGCACCTGACCTTATAGAATATGTATTTGTAGGAGTTTCCCTTTCAGACACAAAATTTATGGGAGGAGAGTATTAAATTAATCATGCAATGCGATTTACTAACGTTTGCGCTCATCAAATTACTGTTATTTATACCATTATTTAATGCCCCAAAAAAGCATGTCTTAAAGCAGGCAGTAATTTGCGCTGATCTTGGTAGATCAGTCATTATGGAAATGATCTGGCTGTGTCTGTGTTCTTTAATGTGAGCATTGTCAGTAAAATCACACACAGAATTTTCCCCTCCCATCTGCGCTTTTGTGGAATTGCACTCTAACGCTAATTTGCCCTGTTTAGTAAATCTTGCCCTATGTATCTCTAAGTCGATTCTTAAACGCAAAATCAATCTTTTAGTCTGCTGTTTTCAGTTAACTAATTTTTGCAGCGTCTTCCATCTGATAATCACAATAAGCTTCTTTTTTTCCTCTACTGCTGATAAGAAACAAATTCTCAGTTTTGAATTCTGTTAATTTTATCACAAAATCCAAACATTAAATGCCGTTTTGATGTGGCATGATAGATTGCTGTATCTGCCTGTATAGCTGAAGCGGCAACTATTCATCTCTTCCACTTTACCACAAGTTACAGAGTAAAATAAAAATTAATAACCATCAGAAGGTATGTGGACTATCAAAATAATGTGTCACTTATATTTATTTGTATGTTTCTTTTTTGTTTCAGGCCGAGTTCTCGGAGATTAACCTTGTGGCTCATGCTAATGGCACATGCAGTGTGGACATGCAAGTGATCAGAAATGGAACAAAAGTGGTTCGGTAAGTTCAACATCAATAATCTTCAGAAAATAGAGCAGTGAGGCCAATATGAGTCCATTGTATTCATGTATCCATTTTCCTTTTTCCCTTACAGTTTTCAGCATTTAGTCACCAGTCAGTGGTACTGTAGTCTGTTGGTATAGTTCTACAGGACTAATACTAATTAAATTTAGTAGAAATTTTAACACAAAACATGTTGGTGTGGTGTGATGTAATGAAGTTTGATTCAGTTGTATTAAATGTTATTCAATTTGATGTCACCACATAAAGTACATTTTTAAATTAACTAAAAAACCGTTCTGACAGTAACTTGTGGCATTAAAGAAAACTGATGTTTGTGGTTTTAGTTCATGTGTTAGCTTTGCATTTATATTCTAGTGCAGCCCTAAACTTGAAATGAATTTTTAAAGACATTTGATCTAAGATTTAAGTTTTTTATTCTTGTTTTTCAGGTAAATAGACAAAAAAATATTGCTGTCACATACAGCACTCACTTGTTAAAAAATATTTTTGCTGGTGACATAAAAGTCCACATAGCCAAACTGTGTTTCATAGTTCAAGTGTTAAAAACAGGTTATAACAGTATGATTTAAACTGATGCAATTTACCATCATGATGACCAAAAAATGTGGTTCAACAAAAAGACAGGAAGCCAAAATACAACTTACTATAAGCACAGCTATGCCACTATGAGTGTGCAGGCTGAGAAATGCCATCTTACTCATTCAAGATTCAAGATTTTTTTGAATCTTGATTTTTTTTTTATTTTTTCATACAGGCGGGATTACATGAGTGTGTCGGGGTGGATTTTCCCATTACCTGTGACTCCTAATGAGTGTGTGTATGTGTGTGTGTGTGTGTGTGTGTGTGTGTCAGTATAGGTATTGACGTGTCTTTTACTGGTGTGGGTGTATGTTGATATGACCAGACAAACATCTGACTTAAATTCACTTGCATAACACTTGAAACATGCTGTTTTTATCTCTTTTTCTTTTCTTTTTAAATGTTGTATATGTTTTTTTCATCATTAGTGGTGCTTGTGAAACAAAGCACCACTACTATTCTCTACTATTCTCTTGCATCTTGTTGTTCTTCTGGACAAAACTTATGCGTGTGACTTGTCTCACCCCATTTTTCATAGACCAGGAGTGTCAAATTCAGTTCCTCAAGGGACACAGCCCTGCAGAGTTTTGTTCCAACCCTGCTCAAACACACAAACCAAGTATTTTTCAAATAAGCCTGAAGGACTTGATTAGCTGGATCTAGGGCTGGGCGATATATCTCATGCGATATGCATGCGCATCTCGTCAGTAAAGCCGGTTCCTTGATTAGCGGTAAATCCCCATCACCTGTTTTCAAATGGAGCGACGTTTAATACACGGAGCCGTAGATCACTGAGAAGCTACGCAATATCGCTTTCATTATCGCAGATGAATCGCCTTCGATAATGAACGTGATATTGCGTAGCTTGTCAGTGAAAACAGGTGATGGAGATTTACCGCTAATCAAGGAACCGGCTTTACTGACGAGATGCGCATGCATATCGCATGAGATATATCGCCCAGCCCTAGCTGGATCAGATGTGTTTAATTAGGGTTGCATCTAAACTTGCCAGGGCTCTGGCCCTCCAGGAACTGAGTTTGACACCCAAGTCAAGTCAAGTAACCATTATTTATGAAACACTTTTTACAATGCAAATTGTGTCAAAGCAGCTTTACAGTATTAGAAAAAGGAAATAGTGTGTTGAAATAGTGTGTCATTCTCCTCTGGCCAGACGAAACCAACAGTTTAATGCTAGGCTGCGACAAAGTCAGATTGTGCAGAGGACTCATCTGGTTCCCATGGTCTTGTCCCAATGGCCATCTAGATGACGAGGGTCTTCGGAGGGGATCTGTCTCTGGGGCTTATCTAGTTGTCCTGGTCTCCGCTGACATTCAGGGCTGTTGAGGTCATCTCTAGGTGCTGATCCACCATCTGATCTGAATACGGACTGGATCCGGGTGGCTGCAGTGACCATCTGATCTGGATACAGTCTGGATCTAGGTGGCTACAGTGACCTCGGAATAAGAATGAAACAGACTAATATTAGCATAGATGCCATTCTTCTAACGATGTAACAAGTACATTGGGGGTTATGGGAAGTTTTCCCGGTTCCGGTTGGCATAATTAATGCAGCCTAACAATCCTTTAACAGATTTGAATATTAGAAACATATTAGTGTGTTATGTGTAAGCCAGGTTAAAGAGATGGGTCTTTAATCTAGATTTAAACTGACAGAGTGTGTCTGCCTACCGAACAGTGTTAGGTAGATTGTTCCAGAGTTTGGGTGCTAAATAGGAAAAGGATCTGCTGCCCACAGTTGATTTTAATATTCAAGGTATTATCAAATGACCAGAGTTTTGAGATTGTAGTGGAAGTGAAGGACTATAATGCGATAAGAGCTCACTCAAATACTGAGGTGCTAAACCATTCAAGGCTTTATAGGTAATTAACAAGATTTTAAAATGTATACAATGTTTAATAGCGAGCCAGTGCAGTGTTGACGGAACCGGGCTAATATAGTCATACTTCCTGGTTCTAGTAAGAATTCTAGCTGCTGCATTTTGGACCATCTGGAGTGTGTTTATTAAGTGCGCAGAGCAACCACCCAATAAAGCATTGCAATAATCTAACCTTGAGATCATAAACGCAGCATGAATTAACATTTCTGCATTTGACATTGAGAGCATAGGTCATAATTTCGATATATTTCTGAGATGGAAAAATGTGGTTTTACAAATGTTAGAAATGTGCTTTTCTAAGGAAAGATTGCTATCAAATAGCAGGCCTAGGTTCCTAACTGATGACGAAGAATTGACAGAGCAGCATCAAGTTTTAGACAGTGTTCTAGGTTATTACATGTAGAAGTTGTTAGCGTGATAATTAACACCTCTTTTTTTTCTTTCAGAATTTAGCAGTAAGAAATTACTAGTCATCCAGTTTTTTTATATCAACTATGCATTCCGTTAGTTTTGCAAATTGGTATTATTCGTCGGGCTGCGAAGAAATATAGAGCAGAGTATCATCAGCATAACAGTGAAAGCTAACACCATGTTTCTTGATGATATCTCCCAAGGGTAACATGTAAAGCGTGAAAAGTAACGGTCCTAGTACTGAGCCTTGAGATACTCCATACTGCACTTGTGACTGGTAGGATACCTCTTCATTTACTGCCACAAGTTGATGGCGGTCAGCTAAGTACGATTTGAACCATGCCAATGCACTTCCACTAATGGCAACATAATTTTCTAGTCTATTTAAAAGAACGTTGTGGTCAATAGTGTCAAACACGGCACTAAGATCCAGTAGCACTAATACAGAGATACGACCACGATCAGGTGATAAGAGCAGGTAATTTGTAACTCTGATGAGAGCAGTCTGATACGGTCTAAATCCTCACTGGAAATCCTCACAGATACCATTTTTCTCTAAGAAGGAACATAGTTGTGATGATACTGCATTTTCTATCTTTGACAGAAAAGGGAGATTCGAGATCGGTCTGTAATTAATTAATTCTTTGGGGTCAAGTTGTGTTTTTTTTTTTTTTTTTTATTATTGAGAGGCTTAATATCAGCCAGTTTGAATAGACACCCCATCATAGACTCATGAATGAGGTGTCAAATCGTGTGGTTATAAGCGCTCAGTGGGTGAAAACTAGGCGGAAAGTCCCATAGACTTAACATTGGAACCAAATTTGTGAGATCATATCTTTGGATCAGAAAGTCATAGAGGTATGGGGTGGGCTCATTTGACTTAGCCTATCAAGCAGTAGTGACATAACTTTATAGCCACACCCTAGCAACCAGTTACAGCACCCTAGCAACCACCCAATAGAAATCCACTGAAAAATGATGAGAGGACCATCTCTTGATCAGAACATCATAGAGAGGAGGACTCTTTTGACTCAGAATGGCCAGTAGTCTTCAAATGTCTCTCTGGCAAATGTCTAGCAATGCCCATGCAAGCAATTATTTAGAGAACCCTTGAAACTGTATAGCAACAAAAATAAGCCATATCTCAGCACCAGAACATTGTACATTAGAAGCATGGGGTTGTGCTCTTTTGATTCAGACTGACATATGTGACCCTGGACCACAAAACCTGTCTTAAGTAGCACAGGTATATTTGTAGCAATAGCCAGCAATACACTGTATGGGTCAAAATGATCTATTTTTTTCTTTTATGCCAAAAATCATTAGGATATTAATTAAAGATCATGTTCCATGAAGATATTTTGTAAATTTCCTACCGTAAATATATCAAAACTTAATTTTTAATTAGTAATTTGCATTGCTAAGGACTTCATTTGGGCAACTTTAAAGGCGATTTTCTCAATATTTTGATTTTTTTTTTTTTTTTTTTTGCACCCTCAGATTCCAGATTTTCAAATAGGCCTAGTTGTATCTCGGCCAAATACTGTCCCATCCTTACAAACCATACATCAGTGGAAAGCTTTCAGGTTTTTTTTTTTTTTTCTTCCCCAGTTTTCAGCTTTCAGATGATGCATAAATGTCACTTTCAAAAAATTGACCCTTATGACTGGTTTTGTGGTCCAGGGTCACATATAGTCTTGAAATGTCACCATATAAACTATATAGCCACACCCTAGCATCTGTATAGCAAAATTTAAAAAGCCATATCTCACCTCCATAACATCATACAAACATGGTGGTTGGCTCTTTTCATTCGCGTAGAACACCAAAGCAACCGCCAAGTGCCGCCTTTTGCTTCAAGCGCTCACATTTTCTTAAGAATATATATAAATTTAGTTTCTAATATAATACATTATAGCATAATATGAAGAACATGATCTCTCTCTCTCTCACACTCTCTCTCTTTTTTTTGGTCTCTGTTTACTTATTTTCCTTCAAACTCCCAAAATATTATTTTGTAACTAAACTGTATATACAGATGATTCTATGTCAACTTGAAGAAAAAAACCATCAAAAATGGCGTTTTGAATAATGTCAATTACAAATATTAACAAATCTGGCATTCCCTTTGGTGAATGAATGATTTGAAACTACAGAATGGTTTTGCCAGATTTCAGCTCTGACTAATTTATTATAATCACAGTTGTTAAAATAACTATATTCTGAGTATCACACGTATTAAATAGACTGTTTATTTTTCCTGGTGTTGAAACTAATGAGGAAAATTAGTTTCTTTACAGTTTGTGTGATGGAGGAGACATTACCTGTGTTCCAGAGCAGATGCAATATGGAAATAGGAGCTGACTGGCTTTTATAGGACCTTATTATGCATATTTCTATATGTATGCATATTTATATTTATAATGAATAAATATTTAAATCTATATGAAGCCCTGAGTTACAGCCTGTGTGTGGTTAAAAGAAAGTGAATGTCATGAAATTTTAATGAAAATAATAATCAAATACTGGTCATCTCTGATTCACTGTAGAAATGTTGCTTTTTAAATAAGTAAATAAAAATAAATAAACAACGTCAAGCAAACGGCAAGTGAAGGTGTCTGACGTATTTCGTTTCATGTCTCAATATTTATTACAATGTTTATTATTTTTTATTTAAATGTCTACTCTTAAACCAATTTGTGTTGCCTCTTCAAACAGAAAATAGTCCAAATGTTCTTTATGATTCTTTTTAAAAGAAAGTCTTTAAAAGGTATTATACTGCAGGCAGGGGCATCGCTAGTGGGGGAAAAGGGTGAAAGAGTGCATAGTGCCCAGGGGAGACTCATACGGACACACAGCTGTGTAGAAGAAACATGTTGTCAGCGCTGCTCTGGTGATTTTTCAGAAAAATAGTTTAGCAACTACCAAACATTTCTCACAGTGCTGTTGTTGAGGCAGATAAACTTACAGTTTGGCTATTAGAAGAGACGCTGCTGCCGAATACTGTTGAACGAAGCACAGAGGAAATTCACACGCGCTTCTCTCTCTCTATCTCTAATAACTTCATTATTAACACAACTTCATTATTAACACAATAATTAATAACACATATCAGACCTGTACACACATTTGCCTAATATATTTGCACATATTTACACATATTTGCACATATTTGCACATATCAGACCTGCACACACATAATTGTCTATATTATATATTGTGTTTTGGTGTTTTGTACATTGCCTATTTGTATATTTGTTTACTATTCTTTTATTATCTGTGTCCTGTCCTGTTGCTGTCTTTCTGTTGCACTGTAGAGCTTCTGTCACTACAACAAATTCCTCGTATGTGCAAACATACTTGGCCAATAAAGCTCATTCTCATTCTCAACTGCATTAGTCTGCTATAGCCTCCATTGCTAGGTCTAAAATGACGTTTCGGAATTAGCAGAGGCGTCGGATGAGATGTATAAGAAATGAATCCTACTCACATGACTGTTTTAAGAACAAAAATCTGAAAAATGTGTTGAAATACAACATCTGAACCGTGGAATAATTGACTCTGGTCCATAGAAAATAATGCACACACAAAGTGGTGATGTGGCCACGAGTCTATTTTTTCTTACTTACCTGTCGACAAAGCTAGGCATTAAAATCTATTTATTATTAATTATATTTTTTAAGGAAACAGTTATTTTTTATGTGGTTTTGCTCTCTAGGGTTATTAAAGTGTATTGATATGTTAAACAGATAATAGAGTGACACTTTTGCTCTGTTCTTGATATATGTTATTGTTCACACAGGTCCTTCAAGCCTGACTTTGTCTTGGTGCGACAGCATGCTTATAGCATGGCACAGAATGAAGACTTCCGCAATATAATCATCGGTTTGCAGTATGCCGGGATCCCCAGCGTCAACTCGCTGGAGTCCATTTACAACCTCTGTGACAAGCCATGGGCTGTGAGTACACGTGTGTTTTCTTTAAAAAAAATTGCCAATGTGAGGAGCATTAAAACTTCCTAATGGTTTCTGGGTTCTGAACATATACAGGTATGCTGTTACTTTTGTATAATTGTGAGTTCAGATCAGACCGCATTGTGACATGGACACTGCTAAATGGACACTCAACATTTTCATCCAGATTGGTTCTCTGTTTTCGCCCAGTTTGCTCAACTGATCAGCATCCACAAGAGACTGGGAGCAGATAAATTCCCTCTTGTTGATCAGACGTTCTACTCAAACTACAGGGACATGGTAAGTACAAAACAACCTTGTTTTTTCATTCAATTCACTAGATTTGAAACCATTTTTGTACTAAATATGGCAAGCTATTGATTTTTATGAAGAACAAAATATGTGACACTGTGGTTATTTGTAGTTTTTTAAACACTATATGGCACAGCAAATAAAATGTATTATGTATTTTCATTGAAAATGTATGTCCTGATGACAAAAAACCCCACTGCTGCTGCTAACATATACCATTGTGAAAAACATGTATGCCTAATAGTAGTGACTGTGCACTTAGTGTACTTCAGATATTAAAGGTACATTAAAAAGAACTGTAATTGCAGATAATATAATATTAATGAAATAAATGCCATTTAAGTATATTTAAAAAGAGACACTTTCATAGCTATACATTTAAATAGATTTTTTTGTTTGTTTTTTTCAGGCAAAAGTAGGCTCATGTTATTTGGATATTTTGGTCATTAGCGAAGTATTTTCTGTTTTGGCTTTTTTTTTTTTTTTTTTTTTTTTTTTTTTTTTTAAGTGAAATGCAAGCAGAAATTATCTGAAACTGATTTCTGAGCATGATGTTTTTGATCCCCCCCGACCCCATGCAACGTATACACACTGCGTTTCAATAGAACGCCTCTGTAATGCAGTTTTAAAATCATTCTCAGCTTTCTGCATTGTGCAAACAAGTTAATATGCTGTTTCTGTGGTTTCTAGTGAAGTAGACACTTCCTGCTGTCTGGTGTGGCTGTGGATCTGTGGAATGAACCTTAAACGTTGCTGTTTGTTATTGCAGTTTTTTTTAATTAAACTGTCATTTTTTAACTCAATGTTCATCAGAATAGAAAAGCAAAACACAAAAAACACAATACCAGATGAATGCTTTTGACATAAGGCATTGCCACTTAGAACATCCAAATTTATATAAACATGCTTACATTTCCCATTACCCAATACACAGACACTTTTTTACATGCAAAACATTTTAATGGTTGATTGCAAATCTCCATGAAAGCAGTGTTTTGTATGTATTTTCTGACTGCATTGCAAAGCTTCATTAAAACATTTAAATTGATTTCAAAATGATCTAAGTATCTCTGAGAACAAAAGGGCAAACATTCACACTGATGAATGGCTGATGCACTTGTTCTTCAGGGCGGAGCTTTTGTAGTTACTTAGGAATTTTTCGCCATCTGCAGAAGCCGTCACTGCCTGGCAGGCAAATAGACTCTTCATAATCAAGACTGAGTGAAACATTGTCTCTTATCAGACACTTCTTCTGAAGCATCTTGATCAAGCAGGACGGTCCAGTACAGGGCGAGATCTGTGGAGATCACAGTTTGAGAGATGACTGAACTCATATCTATACTTATAACACAACAACAACTGTTTTACTACTTAAAAAAAAAAAAAACAATAATTCAATAACTGTCAGAGGCTAATACAAATGGCTGCAAGTAGAAATTACAGAGCCAAGTGTGCAAATGCAACACTTTGGTCTTTCTCTACCAAGTAAGTTTAATCATAAGAATATGCCTATATTAATTTATTAAACATTGTTATTTTTGCATTAAACATCTTTTTAAAAGATTCTGAATATGATCTGGGTCAGGGTTTGAGTATGTGTTTGACAACATTCAAAATGGCAGAAAATTTAGCTGAAAGCCACTGGAACAGCACTGAACTTGGCATAATTCAGACTACGGTGAATTATTGTAAAAATATGAATTGGATTATTACCTCACAGACACAGCCTCTCTGATACATGCTGAGGTACCGCTTTTGAACGGAGGAGAGATTGTTCCAAGGCTTCACAAGGTCACATAAGTCAACAACGACCACGCCGTCCTCAACATGTCCTTAGGTGGAAGAAAAACAACTATTTTTTCCTTATGCATCTCATTTAATTATACAGTTAAAGTTCATTTTACTGTATATACAACTTTTCTCATACCTAGAGATTTCCTCACTTATTGAACTCTCATGTTCTGTTGAGATTCATCAGTGTTCTTAAGTTTGAGGTCCTGAATAAAATTAGTCTTTTCTTTGAGGAGTGTAACATCACTCAGGACAATTACTGTTTAATAATGAAGTGTGTTATCAAGCTCTTATGTCAGGTTTTTTTTTTTTTTTTTTTTGAGCTATTAAAAAGGAATGTGAGGCTTAATTGACAGATAAAATCTGAACAGATAAGCTAGGCTGACTTTGTAAATGTTACAGAGGAAAAACTGGATGTCATACACTAAACAACTGAGGTTTGCAAACAAACAGACTCTGAACTCATTCCAAACACCACAAACTCATGCAGAAACGTGTCTTGTTGCTAAGAGATGCATGAAAAGTGAAACAATTTGTGCTCTAAAATCATCTCAAATATTATCAAACTGTGATATTCTCACACTGGATGAAATCAGAGTCTGAAGCTAAAAATGAATAAACAATGTGGTTTTCTGTGAAATCTGTCAACTCAGATGGTCCAAAATCTGTCCAGGCTGTAAATTGGGCTAAAAATCTGGGCATAATTTGTGAAGCATATTTCAGCCTCAACTGATGTTAACAACCAGCATCAGGAATCAGGGTGTTCAGTTTCGACTCAAACTCTGCCTAGAGATAGTAAAAGATTTACCTGACAGCAGATACTCGCCGTTTTCCAGATTGATGCCACATGAAGTTTGAGATGTGTAGATGACCTGAATTCTCTTCTTGTCTAATTGCTTAAATGTCTGAATTAAAAAAATACACATTTCTTGTTAAAAAAAAAAATTGTATTGGAAAATTTTAAATAGGAAAATCATGTGTCAAGTACATTTTCTCACCTCAATAGTTTGGATTTCGTATGCAGTTAAATAAGGTTGAGTGCTGGGCACCTTTCCAGTGATATTAGCTCGAATCACTAATCGGTAAAAGAGTCAGATGTGAAAAAAAAAAAAAAATTGTTAATTTTATTTTTAAAAAATGTTCTTGGATAACATTACATTTTGTCCAAAGCAAAAACATTGTTCATATTTCGCATTTCAAAACTGAACACAAAAGATGATACTTGAAAAAAATACTGGGAACTTAATGGAGCCCATTGAAAAACACATTTTCAAATATTCAACATTTCTCAAAATATCCTCCTTTGTGTTCCACAGGGAAAAAGTCAAACAGATATAACATGACATAAATGATTAAATGATGACAGAATTTTCATTTTTGGGTTAACTGTTCCTTTAAATAATTTGACACTACACAAGAAAAGAGCTCCTTACTGGGAAAAATAAAACAGGTTTAATTAAACAATGTTATATGTTGTCTTATACTATCATTAAAAAAAAAAAAAAAAAAAGGTTCCATCACCTTATATACTCTCCATAAACCTAATGTGTAGTTCAATAATTCAAGTCATTGGATTACTGTAAATCAGAGGTCTCCAACCCTGCTCCTGGAGATCTACCGTCATACAGATTTTAGCTCCAACCCCAATCAAACACACCTGAACAAGCTAATTAAGGTGTCCAGGGCTACTTGATAATTACAGGCAGGTGTGTTGGAGCAGGGTTGGAACTGAAGTCTACAGGATGGTAGCTCTCCAGGAGCAGGGTTGGAGACCCCTGCTGTAAATGAACTGAAATGCAAGAACTTTAATATCTTGTAACATCTTAAATCAACATGCAATCTACGGATTTGAATATGGCACCGCTTCATGTTTGAATAGTCATGCATGCGTTTGACATACCTACATCAGATGCACAGAACAGCTGCTGAGTGTGTCTTTGAATACATCTGCAGCCCTCAGCCACCTGCTCATTCAGTCCCACAGACAGCAGAAACAGCAGTGCTAGAGTCACAGCAGCAGACATCCTCACAATCACTCTCACAGAGCAAGACTAAACCGACTCAGACTCTGACCAGATACTTCACTAGCTGCGTCCGATGTGAAGGCTGCGCACCTGGAAGATGCATTTGAAGTGCGATTGCGTCACAGCGTCACTACGTGGGCTGTCCCAATTTATGGCGTTCGAAAAGGACCAAAAATGTAACTTTGCTCCATGCACTCGTCTCACTGAACGTGAGACGCAGCTCACTCGTTCGTCAGCATAAACGTGACGTCTGCGTCTGGCTGAATGTGATGATGCCAGGACTGTTTGCGGTGTGCATAGAATAACCACTGCAAAAAAAAAAAAAATTCTGTTTAACTAGTAAAACCATCTATGATGTTAAACAATAAATAATAAATGTTCAGTAACTTAAAATAACAGCTAGCCAGCTTGATATTACGAAAAAACAAACAAACGAAAAAGTCAAATTTAAGGGTTTTAAAGACTTTGGCCTGAAGAAATAATAATAATAATAATAATAATAATAATAATAATAATAGTGTTGGCTACATTAGGAGTGTGCAATACTAACAAAAAAATTATCCTGGTATGTTCAAAGATTTTTAAAAATAATTATTAGTTGATATTTTGCTGTTTTGTGCTGATTAGGGCTTGTGGACTGTGAACTCATGAAGACATTCAATATTAGGCTATTCATATTCTATGTGGTGGTCAGTTCACAGCACTGATTGATAATAGCCTACATTATTTTTTTTATTGCATTTACTTATTTAATTAAGGGGCAATATTTGCCACATTAAATTGATTTGCAGGGACATTTTTACCCATATAAGTGTTTTTTAGATGTATGCATCACTTTGTATGTCAAATTCTAACATTTAAATTGTAGAACAGTATTGGGTTGTTACCAATCAAATGAAATAATCAAATATATATATATATATATATATTCACTGCTCCCTTCCCCATAAGCTTGGGTGTTTGGAACAGCAGGTAGGCAAATTTCCCTCTCAATCTCCAATGCATCGATAGCCCCTAATGCTGCCTTCACTTAATTGCTATCGGAATTATCGTAAATACGAGTTTCCTAATTGGAAATTGCACGTGAACGGCCTCTCAAGTCGTATTTACTACAAATTCGGAAATAATTTTGATACCCGAGTTTCCGAGTTGGGCGGGTCATAAACTTTAAACATGGTGGAGGGAACAACCATTACTGCTGTCAGTGCTGTTCTCACAACAACTACATCCCTTTGTCTTGTCACTAAGTGTATTTATAGACTAGATATGAACGATCATTCGAAGCATATATGTTTTATGAGCAGTGAAATAAGCATGTATTTGACCGAAATTCCAGAATTGTCAGCAAACTGCATGCATAGCGCGGTAAATGTTTATATGTTTGTCAACCAATGGGATGGTACAATTTATTATTTCCGACATTAAAGCACTTGAGTATGACAAGCTCATAACCACGACTTCGTAAGTGAGAAATAGTAAATTTCCGATAGCACGTGAAGGCAGCATTATTCCTGATCATACAGTGCACTCTAAACCAGAATCCTGCACTCGTAATGATTACAAAAGCGATTATTTTTTGATAATTTTAGTTTGGTTTTCGATAACTGCTGTTAGTTTCGTTTCGTTTTTCATTTATTTTGACATTTCTTACATTTTTCCTTTTTCTTTATGCCTTTATTTTCGTTAAATAGTTCTTTATACAACATATTTTACCGTTTAAATATGTATACAATATTTATTCCATTTAAACTCGTTTAACAAGCATTTTAGAAGTAAAAATTAAATGTTTAATCGTCGCGAAAAGACCCATGCAGCTCGTTTGTCCCTTTTGTTTGCTTGGCATAAAATACTAGCCTACCCAAACACTAAATAAAAAAATAATAAAAATGCTTAAAATGTTGAAAAGAACCATGATTTATTTTAGAGTAGGCCTACATGTGCACACTATAAAAACAACTGATGCAAGCTAGCCACTCTTAGAAGAGTTTGAACCTTTAGAGTTCAAAAAAGAACTTTAAAGTGCAAATATGAACTTCTAGCTATCAAAAAGGTTCAAAGTCGAACTTAAAGGTTCTATAATGATCCACTGGTTATTTAGCAGTTATTTTTAGAACCTTTGTTGTGGTAAAAGGTTCATATTAGACCCTAGCATATTAAAGGTTCTTTCATGAACCTTTTCTAAGATGTACTGTAAAGACTAGACTGAGTACAGTTAGAACACCGTTTGCTTGTTACATTAGTAAATTA
>JAFVLL020028530.1:0-40253 GCA_021397915.2 Tor tambroides | reverse complement strand
GAAAAGGCTTCAGTGGAAGAGGAAAAAAGAGTTTTTCCCATACAGCGTCTTACGACGCAGTACTCGTTCCCATATCTCAGGGAACCGAGGTTACGGAAGTAACCGAGTACGTTTCCTTACTTGGCAGTAAGAGGCCTTTATTCATCCGTGTGAGACACGTTTTATTATGGATGCGCGTGCTTAATTTAACTACTTTTGGACTGTTGAACAAAAACACCCACCTACTCCCGTTCTAACGCTTGGAAGAGCAAGGAAAATTTTAATTATAACTCCGATTGGATTCGTCTGAAAGAAGAAAGTCGTATACACCTAGGATGCTTTGAGGGTAAGTAAAACATGGGCTAATTTTCATTTTTGGGTGAACTAACCCTTTAATGTTGTAGTGACACTCCCCAGACATTTGAATTCTGAACTGCCACAGTATTTACCTGAAGAAATGTAATTAAAACGTGGCCATGGTCACGTATTGAACACGCGCTTTAGCGCCACTCACTGAACATTTCACTTTGAAACTGCAGAAATGTCACCACACAGGCCTGAGCCTGGGTTCAATATTTTACATCTAAGGGGTAAGTTTGGGAGCCCCTCATCTAGTAGAATGCCTTCCAAGAAGAGTGGAAGCTGTTAGGGAGGACCAGCACCTTACTGCCAATGGCTTTAAAATAAAATGCACAACAGGCACATATGGGTGTGGTGTTTGGGTGTCCACATACTTATGGTCATATACACCCTCCAGTAATATGTACATTATTTTGAGGTGTATAAATAAAGAGCACCATCTGTCACTATTAATATAGATTTTCAATATATGTCACGTTCTTCCTGTATCAGCCATGTAATATGAAACTAAATATTTATATTCCCATCCATCGAAGCATGCGGCCATTTCCACTAAATAAACAAATTACGTTTTTATTTGAGGGATGAGACAGCGGTTGTGAATATCCAGTGTCTAAACTCTGTTACACACTCCAAACATGGTAACTTGTTCCAGCTCTCTTAGGTCACAACCACAGTATAATTGGATGACTTAGTGTTGACGATGGGTTGATTCATCAGAAGGATACTGAGTAAGGGTGACGTCATTTAGGCATATCATTATCCCAAGAGGGAACACATTTGACTGAGTGATTTTTGAACAAATACAAAAGCTGAACTTTAAACCTCACTGCATTAAAGGCAGGGCTCTGTCTCCTAATTAGGGGCCAACTGTATGCGTACCATCTCTGATCCGAGCAGCAGGGGCCACATCAGCTGGGAGCCGCGTGGGCCGAGAGGCATCTGTTTTAAGCCCGTGAGATAGCACTGGTCCCAGAGGTCTGATGTTCAATCACGTCACATGTACTCTTATTGCATGTGCAAAGAGATGAAGAGCTGCTCGGAGGAATCTCGGGTCGATGAAATAAACAGCAAATGTCACTGAGGCAGCAGATGAAACCAGATCCCTTTGAAACGATTTCCCACAAGCCGGATCTAAAGTTCAAAGAAAAAAAAAAAGATTGAATTTTTTTCATTCCATTGTTTTCAAAGTAGCTCTGTATTTATCAGGTCAAACATTAAACTTACAGTATAGGCTCTAGTATCATGTGCAAACTGTACATAATATGCAGTTTAATAAAGTATTACACTTCTGTCAATTTAGACGTTAAAGCATAAAGAAACTGAACGTTGAAGGAAATTCTAGGTCTGTTTCAAGTTGGGAAGTAATCATTTTGAACTAATTTGCAAATAACGTTTTACAAATAAAACATTGCAAATAATATTGTGCACACATGCACTTTTATTTGTAAACCTAATATGTTGAAAATGCAAAACATTTCTTGTCTCAACACATTCAGTTAGGAATTACGGTACATAAATCATGTAAATAATGCCATATTTTCATTTCAGAATGTCCATATTTGGTAGTAGCTTGCATCACTGGATGTTACTGTTGGTTTAACATTTCTACCATAAAACAGTTGTCAAATATTAAATGTTTCTCTACTTCCATATTGCTATTTTCTACCTTCTCTCTTTCAACATAAAACTGATGCTTCTTGCTGGAGTTCGTGCTCTGCTTCTGTGAACAGTAAACCCCGCCTACTTTGATTTAATTGGTCATCTCAATAACTTTGACATTGACGAGCATTGTTAAACCATTGAGGCAGACCAGGCTAAAATACTAAAAACAACATTATATATTGAAGTTTGAAAATCTCACCATTGACTGATATAATGTTCAGCATTTAAAAAGTTGATGACACCTTGTAACATTTGCATACAAAATTGCAACTGCTTCTTATAATATTTGCATACTGAATTAGTCTTTTCTTCTTTAAACACGTGTTACCGATTCTAGCCTCCTCTACACAGCACAGTGACCATGATATTTAATGAAAGCGGAAAAATAAGATGCACACCAAGTGTTATGATACCAGAAAAGCATTTACAGTTGTGCACTTTTATACAGGGGGATGTGAATTACATTCAATGTATACATTTTGTGTTCTTGGCGTTCTTGTCACCATTTGCCACGCTTTGTGCTACTACAGCTGCAGCATTTCGCTTATATAGAAGCAAAATCTGAAGCCCAAACATACTCTGACTAACACTATACATTTACAGCTTCAGGGAATTCAAATCTAATTTCAAATTGGAAGATCTGCATAGCCACAAATTATCTGGTACTTGGAAACACTGCTATCAAAATGTAGTCTTGGTTGATATTACAAATTCACTTCTATGACTGTGTTGTTTAAAAGAACAAATTGAAAGTGAAATGTCTGTAAGATCACATTGCTGTCTTAACTCTGGTATCATAACATCACCATGTCACTTATCTCCAGTTTATAGTTGCTAGCTTGAGTTTCAAATGTTCATTAGGAACAAATGCTCTTTGTGTTCAAGGACAGCGTGGGCTGTTTAAGAGACATTATCAGCGCCTACGTCTACATATCACCACTCTCATCGTTTGATCGTAGTTCTCCTTGTTTTTGTGTTCTTTGCCCACAGTGAAAAATACAGACCCGAGCTTTGCTTGTACTTCAACTGTGTGAAGTAAGTGATTTTGCAACCCAAGAGTAATGTTCTGGACTGATGTGTATCCAGCTCTTTCCAAGAACCATTGGCAGGGGACGCAACGAATGCTGCTGTTATGTTTGAACCTTTTCTTTGTCCAAGTTATGCCATGATCACTTCCCCATGTCAGGAAGATGCCACACAAGAGAAAGTGTGAAAAGTGTCAGCCTCCCTGGATAAGTGAATCTTCTTAGCAAATGAATAAATAATGGTAACATGTCTGAAGTGCTGTGTGCCATGGCTTCATATGGCAGAAAATAATGCAGTAATATAAAGCTAGGTCTTTACATTTTATGAAGAATATTTTAGGTGGCATTGCAAAAATTCACAGTAACAGTGTTGTGGGTGGTTGGACAAAATTCAGAGTTTAAGAATTGGCTTCCTTTTAGTTTATAAAGTAGATTTGAAATGAATTGGCCATACAGGATGTTGAATTGAAATTTGATTCGGAATTTTGCACGCAATAGTGACATTTTATTTAATGCAAGGTTTGTGCTGAATCAACTTTGAAATTTCATGTATTCTTCTTATTATTATTATTTTTAATTAATTTAAATCTATTTGTATAGTGCTTTTCACTATACATAATATTACTGTAAATTTTTCACTCAGTAGTTAATTTGAAAAAGTTAATAGTTTATATATATATATATATATATATATATATATATATAATTTTTTTTTTCGAAGTCAAAAGTTTACATACACCTTGCAGAATCTGCAAAATGTTAATTATTTGACCAAAATAAGAGGGATCATACAAAATTCATGTTATTTTTGATTTAGTACTGACCTGAATAAGACATTTACATATAGTCCACAAGAGAAAATAATAGTTGAATTTATAAAAATGACCCCGTTCAAAAGTTTACATACACTTGATTGTTAATACTGTGTTGTTACCTGAACGATCCACAGCTGTTTTTTGTAGTGGTCGACCGATATGGGTTTTTTGACTGCCGATGCCCATCCCGATATCTTGGAAAGCAGGGTGGCCGATGGCCGATATAAAGCCGATATAATTTTATTTACTTTAATTAATATTTAAGAAATTTGAAATCATTTGAAAATGGATTAAAAAATAAATGTGTAAAATAAACATACTTATACTTTAGAAGACAAATTATTTATAGTATATATAGTAAAAACTTTTGAACAGAATGAAAAATTTACCCTGATCTTTAAATTTAAAAAGTTTTCACCGAGTATGTCGCACATTAGTCTCTCTCTCTCTCTCTCTCTCTCTCTCTCTCTCTCTCTCTCTATAATATCTGAAGATATCCCTGATATGTAGTTTTTGAATTTAACTGTAGTTGAGAGTTTAATTTTATTTTAATTCTACTTCCTTAAAGTTCATGTTCAAATTACAATTCTACATCCTTTTTTGCAACCTGAAATTCACTTCTAAGTCAGAAGGCGAATTTTTCTTAAGGTATTTGTAATTCAGTTTTAAATAGTGCAAAAATACATGGTTTTTGTTGAAGAGCCTACTGTCTGAAGAGCCTACCTTTAAATTGGTTTCGGGTCTCTCCTTCAGTGTAAGTCTATAGACTTTTGCCTAGTTTCATGATGTGCCAGGTGAAAAGTAGCACCATCTAGCACACTTCTTCTGTGCAGGCAGCATCTTTTAATTTTTTATTTTCCCATTCATGTCTGTTGCGCAAATTCTGTGGGATGATGCTGAAGTCTAATACTTAGAGTGCAGTAAAATCCCAAACCCTCAGTGTGAGCAATTATAGTAAAGCTTGACTTAGCAAACACTCATTCATTCACTCAATTCATTCATTCAAACACCACTAATAACTATTAAATTATAATTATACACTACCGTACATTAAATATCACTTAATATTTCTTTGAATGTGGCTTCACCTTCACATGTGCAACCAAGAAACTAAAGCCGACTTCCATTCCAGTATTGCTACGATAACATTCGTTAAAGTTCAGTTCAGTTTGGAGAAGTGAAAAAGGTTGTTTTTGTCTTCATGGAGAAAAAACCCCATGGGGCACGGCAGTCCAGTGATCGCTATTGGCCATTTAAAGTGTTATGCAGGGATAGAAAGGGTGGTGAGTCTTGAGTGCTTTGTGGTTTTGGGCTGTTGCTTTGGTTTGCTGTTGTGATCTCTGGCGTCATGTGATGCATGCAGAAGCTTTGATGATATTGCATGTGATTAGACCACTAATATTTTTTTTACAGCTCTTTTTGCCGTAACACAAGAAACAATAAAATAAAATGGTACAGGAACACTGCAAGGTGGACTTTGTAACGGGGTGCCAAAGGGCTGCTGATATGTGCCCTACTTTTTCTGTTATGCATCCTTTAAAAAGGACTAGGATAATGAGAGGAAGCATTATAAGTATTGGTGACTCACATGGGGGTTTAACATCAAGATTTTAGGTTAAACTTTACAAGTATGCGTACATGAATATGTGATGCGACTGTGCTCCATTTGTCTTCACCCAAAAAATGGAAATTCTGTCATCATTTACTCACACTCAAGTTGTTTCAAACCTGTATGACTTTCTCTCTTCTGTTGAACATGAAACATGATATTTTTAAAAATGTTGGTAACTAAATAGCTGGTAGCCATTGAGTTCCATAGTATGGGGGGGGGGGGGGGGGATTCCATAGAAGCCAATGGCTACCAGCAACTGTCTGGTTAACAGATATCTTCTTTTGTGTTCAGCAGAAGAAAGAAACTCATACAGGTTTGAAACAGTTGATGATGGAAGAAATTATGGAAGAATTTTCACTTTTAGGTGAACTAGCTAGGATGCGTTCATGTTTTCAGTTTGTTTGTTTGTTTTTATCTCAGTTTAATATGCAAAAACATCTTTTTCTGTAGAATTATTTTTCCAAAAACACTTTGAGTATGTTGCACTTTTAAAACATTCCTCTGTTAGTTTGAGCATCCCGACCAACCAGACACGTTGACATCAGCTTAACCAATGACACGAGTTTGGGGTTTGCCAACCAATAGTAAAGGGTTTAATTGTTTTGCATACATCAATTTTATGTTGCTGGTGGTGCCAAGTGAAACAAATGAAATGTTTTTCTCAATTTTAATCACCTTTCTGATGTGATGTGACATGCATTTTTAAAGGAACAAGTATTCCATGTAGTCAGTTGTTAAAATGGTCAAAATGCATGCAAGATAATAATAAAAGAATAAGCCATAGAAATTCCATGCCATATAGCATATGGTTGTCTTCCCAAAAGTATTTAACTACTCATTAATGTCATAAAACATACAACATGTATATGTTTTAATATGAAGAGAGACACAAACAGCAATTATGTGGCGTGATTCTCTGTGTAATGTGAGTTCATGCTGCAGGAAACCTCACAGAAAGCCGGCGAGTGTAATTTCTCTCTTCTCACACTCAGCCTGTGTGTCTGCGTCCCCTCCAGTGTCTGATTTATGAAGCAGTGTTCTCTGCCCATGTGCGTCAGCACTGGCTCTGGGAGTCTCGTGAGGCGTTGCGCTCCTGAAGAGCTGTGTCTCGTGTCTGGACAGCGTCAGTCGGCAGCAGCCCCCAGCCCCCTCCTGTTTTTTTTTTCTTCTGCTGTCTCTCTCTCTGCGTATACAGACCTGTGCCTCCATACATCACCATGCTTTTTCCCCTTGAGCTAAAACCAGCTATCAAAGGTTGCTTTAACCTAACATTTTCCTTAATTTACAGAACTTAAAAAAAAAAAATTATGCTTTCCAGCATTTTGATAGATAAAATAAAGTGTTTACCATGCTTCTGTTTTTTTATATACATTCTAACAGTAAAAGCATTCTAATAGGAATTAGAAGTGACAGTTAAAAAATAACATTTTAAAGTGCCCCTGCAAAAATAGACCTGAAGAGATATGTGAGTGAGAGTTTAATGAAAGGACCGAGAGATTGCAAGTGTAGTCCAGTGGAATAATTCATAGGATGGGCCATTCCTGTTTGGCAGTACCTTTTGATCCCTGTAATGTTTAAAATATGAATATGCTTGTGTTATAATTTAAGAAAGCATTTCTGTAAAAGGGCTTACCAAAAGATCAGAAGAAAAATCTGGTCAAATTCAGGCATTTTGTTTAACTTGTGTGAAATTATTACAATTTGATTATTTACTAAATATCAAGAAAATGAACATGATGCCTAATAGGATAGTAATGAAGAGCTAAGTTAGCCATTTCTCAGTGAGCAAAGATGGAGAATTAAGGTCAACTGAAGTTCAGTTTTTAAATTTTAAACAACTTTTAAAATTTTCATAATATCATTTCTGTAGTTTTGTCAAACAGGATGCATGTTTTAGAGCGAAACAAAACAACTAATACATCACATAGCCTAATTAATCAAATACATTGTTAATTGTTACTGGTGTTACATTACAAAACACAGGATGGAAAGTGAAACTGGGGACAAAGCTATAAAATTACTAACAATTAAAAAACTCTTCTAAAAATTTATTATGATTGGTCACGCTTTATTTTTAAGGTCCAATTCTCACCATTAACAAACCATTAACTTTGACTTTTGCCTCAATAAACTCCTAATTTGCTGCTTATTAATAATTAGTACGAAGTTGTTAAGTTTAGGTATTGGGTAGGATTAGGGATGTAGAATATGGTCATGCAGAATATGTGCTTTATAAGCACTAATAAACAGCCAATATGTTGTTATTATTAGGCATGCTAATAAGCAACTAGTGAGAATTGGTCCCTATTCTAAAGTGTTACATTATGATTATTTGTTTAATAAATTTTCAGTTTTTTATGATTCCAGGCTGCATCACACTCAGACTTTGTGGACAGATATTATTTAAAATTTTGTATTCAACTCCTTCCGCTTTGAGACTGGGCTACGGTGGAATTAAGTGAGGGTTATAGTCTGACTTATAATGATTACTTGTGCAACCTCTGCAAGATCTTTGTGTCTGAGGCTGAGTATGGATATGAATATTTTTCACACATCTGGTTTGGATTTAGTGTTCAAAGAGTGGAGGCTCTGCCATTCTCATCTGTTTTGTCTTTTGTTGTTGTGCACCAAAACAGTCTGTAGCCTCTTACTACCCTTTGTCTGCTTGTGGGAGCTCTTGTGGGCTAGTTTGGGTCTCAATATCTTCCTGCTAACGTACGTGTGTGTGTGTGTGTGTGTGTGTGTGTGTGTGTGTGTGTGTGTGTTTGTATAGTGTGGAACACATGCCTCCCAGCTGTGTTTCCCCCGAGTTTGCACATTAAGTCAAGCCACACATATGCTTAAAGTGTTTGGTTTTAGTTGAGTCCATCGTGGCATTTTACAAAAAACAAAAACATAAATGCGTAGAACAGGAGTATTTAATTAAAGTTCCTGGAGGTCCAGTATCTAAATTTCCATTGACGCAAAGTCAATCACACCTTGCACTGTTTTTGTGATGTAAGAACTTCACATTTAATTTCTCAGAATTATGTTTAAACTGGCAGCCGTAATTCTTTTTAAATGTAGTAAATAGTAAATCTTAAACAGGAATACCAGCATAATTTCTTCATGATCTCTGATGTAGACTGTAGAAGTAGGTCTATGAAGGCTTGAAAGAAATTTAAGAGTACAATATATACGAAATATAGTTTTTCCTGGAGGTTTTAGCCATTTTTTTTGTCTGGAGCTTATGAATAATTGCAATTTATATTTAGCAGAAAGTTGAACACATTTAAATATTACTTATACAAGGGGTGCAAGGGCTGTAAGGGTTAAGCATGGTACAAACAGACCCTAAAAAAATTAAAGGGGTTCTACTAGAACTACCCACAAAAGAACGGGTTGTTTTGTTGT
Organism: Tor tambroides; assembly: GCA_021397915.2. Taxonomy (NCBI): domain Eukaryota; kingdom Metazoa; phylum Chordata; class Actinopteri; order Cypriniformes; family Cyprinidae; genus Tor; species Tor tambroides. Next base: position 31,404 of record JAFVLL020028530.1, on the reverse strand, counting down.
TCGCTAACCGAAATGTGCTTGGCTTCAGCAATAGCCTAGTAAATGGATGTTTGCCCCAACAACAAAGACAATAAACAACAGCACTTAGTGAGCTCTCAAACACTTAATTGCCTATTAAGCACAGTCAGCTTGTCCATCTTCTTCCTGTGTCTCTATAAGGGCCTTCTTGCTTGCTGGAGATGACTCCATTACTATAAACACACTGAGCTACATAATAAGAGTGGTCCCAGCACAGAGCCTTGCAGCACCCCAGTATGTAAGTGGTGATTAAAAATTGTGATGTAGGCAGGTACTTTTTTCTTTTTGCCAGCATCTGTCACATGACTAAACCATGTATTAGATTTATTCAAATCATTCATTTATTCAATCTTTTCACTGAATCCTCTAAACCTTCTTTGTACTAGCTCCTGCAAATTGGTTTTGTTCATGATTAGAATGACATGACAATTTTACTTAAATGCCATGATTCACTCAAAGATGCAGATGTCATCATGGACTTTCATGCCATTCCCCATATTATCATCTTTTGTCACTAACTAAAGGAGATAGTAAGGTAAACTGCAAAAAAACAGTGAGAAAGTAGCATAAAAGTTTACCTGTATATTTAGCTGCCAGGCCGTCATTGTAAATAAGAAAATAATTCTTAATTTAATTGACTGGCTAAATTAAATGTGAACAACAGCTTAAAATCTTCTTCTCATATGATGGCTTTGTTATGAACAGATCAAAAGACAAAAAAAGTCTAATAAATAAAAATGTCATGCAGCTGCTCCAACAGGAGTCAGTATACAGTACAGTCCAATATAATTTGATTTGTGTAATTTGTATGTGCATGCTGTCCTATATAGTCAAGCACAATAGTCTAGTGACTACTCTCGAGTCCCATCATGAATGAAGCTGAATAAAAATGCCAAGCCCATCTGTCCATTTCCATGTCCATTTCCAGTGAAGTGATATTTTGCAAACTTGTTCCCTGTGCCATTTGTAGTGTCCTTCTGGCAGACTATATACACTCTCTGTGAATTAGAATCTCACTTAAGTTACAGTGTTTGTTGTTGTGTACAAGGAAAAATATATGCAGTTATCAAGTCTGGCTTTTTTTTTTTCGAATGCAGTTATTATTTCACCCCTCATTTAATGGCAGCTTTGTATAACCTAGGTAATGGAACAAACCCATACATATATTTTGCCAGTATAGGTATGTTCTCTTTAGAAATAGGAACAATGGACAACCACGTGTAACCATGTAGAATCGCGACAGGGACATGCAGTGACAAGATCCTGATATTTTCACACTTGGCTGATGTTCTTTTATTGTGAATGAATGTGAGAGGGGAAGAAACTAATCTTGATCACTCTGTTGCAGGTCTGACGGATGAGAAAGTGAAGGCTTATCTCTCCCTCCACCCGCAGATGCTGGATGAGTTTGTGCTGGAGAGCGTGAGTGCGGAGACCGTAGACAGATGGCTGAAACGGAAGAACAGCAGCCAGCCCGCAGGTACGGACTCATAGCCGTGTGCTCCAATATTCTTCAATAAGAGCCCTATACTCTAAAAATAGTGCAATTTATAGCCATTTCAGTGCATTTCAAAATTCAATGTAAACAGCAAATTCTTTTTTGTCTTTTTACTTTTATAAAGTAAACTTTTGCTGTTTTGTGTCAACACTTGTTTTATTTTAGTTCTAAAACAACTAAACTAAAACTGAAATTAAAATATGAACTATATAGACATTTTAAAAACAAAAGCTAAAAATTACAGAACACAAAAATACTACTCTGTTCTGTTCTATTCTATTCTATTCTATTCTATTCTACAGTATACTGTACTATAAATATTATAACTTAAAGATTATTTGAGAAAACATACAAATAAAAACTAATTGAAAATATAAAATATACTAGTATATCAGTGATACTAAAATAACACTGATCCTAAAGGAACTGAGAACATATTAGTGGTTGAGACCATTATACTAAATTAATGTATAATTAAAATTATATTAAACTTTTACTCTTTATAGTAACATACACATACTGCATATTTCTATTTGGATAGAATACATGCTCACTACATTAAGGTAAAACATGTATTAATTAAAATCAATTTTAGTATCTTAATCTAATAGTCATATACTGTATCTTTTCCATATGGACAGGAATCTATATGACACAATAAAGTTCTGATTTAGATTATTGGTTGGTGTAACATTAGTCATTGCATCAACCAAACTACATCAATACACTTGGTGTGAACACTTCTCCTGTGCATGTGTCTGTGTGAATGTAACCTGAGCAGCAAAGATTGCAGAAGGCTAAAGTGTTAGTGCACTGGTGAAAGTATGGGAGAGGTGGCCTGCTGGGTCCTTACGGGTCATTAGGGCTGTTTAAGCGGGACTGGCTTCTCTGTGCACAGCATGCTTCATGCCGCGGCCCGCTCCACTCGACCCATCACATCCATCAAGGGCCCACAGGGTTGGCGGGCGGCCCAGCTCAGCTACTGACGTCAGAGCCAACCTCCAGGGGCATGCAGTCGGTCGGGAGGGGGACTGGAGGAGGGTGAATGTGTCGCATTTTGGGAATGTTTTCTGCATGAGTGCAGCAGCGCTCTCTCACAGGCTGCCGGCTGATGGTTAACCTCGGCTGGGCAGCAGGATTTTTCTCAGGCACCGTTTCAACATCAGTCTCTCTACAAACCATGTGTGCCAGATTCTGACTTGGCCTGTGATGCATATCAAGTAGTGCTTTGAATTAGCATGCGTGTTAGCTTTCAAATTCTTTGTGCACGTCAATGCTCAAAGGTTTTTTTCTTCTTTTTTTTTCTCACTGACCATCGATTATGGTTGAGAATGTGAGATCAGTCAACCAAGACACGTTGCATTTCATATGATGTTTCATATCTGTTCATCCTGTTAATGCCGATTATCTTATGATAGACATTTTTTAAAGATTTTGTTTTTTAATTTAGTTTATTTGTATAACACTTTGTTTCAAAGCAGCTTTCAGAAAACAGAAAAATCATGCTGTACAACCCAGTGGTAGAAAAACACCCTGAATTTTGACAACAAATTTATGATTTACCAATTTTTTAAAAAGTAAGTTGTATAAAAAAATCAGTTTTATAGTCAAGTTTCAGTTATAATCTTTATATATTTAAAAATAATAATAATTTTCTAGAATTTTGTGGAATAAATTAAGGGGGATTTTACACAACACTGCTTTAAAAACAGTTTTACAAATGTTTTGGGTACTTTTGGTGTTCTGTAAACATACCCTGAATATCTAAAAAATGCTCTCAATGGAACTGCAACTCTTATTATTAACAGAGAGCATTTTCATATTAGGTTTTGAGGATGTAGATTCTGTGTGGGCCTGGTCATTAGTAGACAATAAACTCTCTGAACAGCTTCCACAATAACAATGAACTTCAGGCCCTCCCTGTGAGAGCTGAAAACCTCTGCAGTCTTCTGTCATGTACTTGACTGTGGATGCACAGTGCTCACTTACCACATCATATTAAGGAATAATGGGGTTTCGAGCTTAATTCTCGACCTTATGCACCAGAGCCATCTATAGAATTTTGTGTTTGAAATTTGTATATTTATGTGGCATCAATGTTGAAGAGTAATTAGATGGTGAAGTGTATTTACTTATTGTAGAGTTAAGAAAAGTTATTATGAGCATTGTAACGTTTGGAGCGGATGTCATAAATATCAGTAGACCTGGAAGATTTTAAAATTAGCGGTTCATTCATAAATCCATAAGATCTTACCATCACGCTGTGGAAAACTAAAAGGCAAAAGGGGCGGAGCTACATAAGGTCTGTATGAGTCTGTGAGCAGCTACTGCCCTTTAAACAGTCAAGTGCAGTTCTAGTAGTAGTTATAATGCAGTATCTGAGAATGTTGGTCAGGATTATGCGGAGACTTTTTTTTTGCAATTATAATATTTAAAAATAAAATGATAACATTCTAGGTTTAGTAAATTATTGACTAGAGGCCTCTTCTGTGTTGACATTTTGGCACAACAACTTTTAAATCCTAATAATTCTCCCTGTTTTCCAAAGAATGACAAAAACCATTTGCAGTATATCAGATTTTGAAGTTTGGTGTGAAAATTACTAGTGTTATTCACTAAATTAACAAAATTAAGAATGATTTCATGTACTTTTGCATAATATGAATATGTTGATTCATTGCAAAAGATAGTTAATGAAAATGAATCATACTAAATTTGTTATACGTATGATTAAATCTGAGACACTAGTAAAACATTTGTCTTAAAACTCTCATTTCCATGGGACCCTCTTGTTGTTTCAAACCTGTATGACTTTCTGTCTTTTGCGGAACTTAATAACAGATATTTTGAAGAATGCTGGTGACCAAGCTGCATTGACTGTACGTACATGCATACATAAACTCTTTTTTTTTTTTTGAGACATTTTTAAAAATATCTTCTCTGGTGTTCTACAGAGTATGTAAGACAAAGAGAGTTGGAATGACAGTAAATGATGACAGATTTTTTTTTTTTTTTTTTAAATGACTGCATTCATGAGATTCAGAGAATAAGAGACAATCGGTGCAGGGCTCTAATTGAGAAAAACAAAAGCAAAGCTTTCACAGAATTCCAAGTAAAATCTGAACATCTTTTCTTCGATAGGTCACAAGTGTACTTGTGAGATCACTGATTAGTTTAATAATAGGTTGTCCTAATCTGGTGTGCTCCACACTGTCTTGAGCTGTGGACATCATATGATTCCTCTGTTGTAGTGAATGTGAGTGACTCATTACAGGCCTAACAGCAGGGCCAGTGGCTTCAGTACATGTGATGCTCTTCGTATCTTTCTGTTCCAACTTTTGCAAATACCGTGACCTGTAATACCTCTAGCATGTCAGGCCCTTTTGCAATCCATAAAGATTATAGGGTCAAAGTACCATCAGTCTTTGTGTGTGTGTGTGTGTGTGTGTGTGTGTGTGTGTGTGTGTGTGTGTGTGTGTGTGTTTGAGCATTGTCTCACCCATCATATATACTGTATATGTATTAATATACATATGCATGTGAATATTTCTAGTGTATATTCTCTGTCTCTTATGCTGAATGTGGTAGTCTTAGCTTCTGAAGTACCTCAGAATTAACAATAAGGTTTGCAACATAAACAGTTCTGACAATGTGACACTGAATGATTTGTTAAATCAATAGGCTAAAGGACAAGACCTTCTGGTGACATCTAGCTATTTTCTAATTCTGTCTCCTTCAAGGGTTTTCAAGGATGGATCTTGTTGCTGGTGACGGAGAATGATTAGATTTACAATTCAGAGGTCAACATCTGTTCAATAAGACACTGTTGAGTAGATCCTGTTTTATTTTTATTCTTTGCTTTGAAATTTAGGATGAAAAGTGCTTGTTGTTGAAGGTGCAGCTTTTTTTGTGAGACAGGATCGGTCATGTTTTATGTCTTGTGACTGTTTTTACCCTGGAAGCACACATTCCCAACACCCTAGCCTTTATCTCTTTGTTGACGTTCAAATGATTCAAGCTAGTGTTATAATAGCTGTTTTAAACAAATAATCTATAGATATTTTTGTGTATTTTAGGTGTATTTATTCTCTAGGACATTCTGGTCTGCAGATATGAGTTGGGTTCCTTTTTTTAAAAAAGTAACAATGTACATGTTCATACATGTCTGTAAAAGTCATGACGTATTGTCAAGTATGGTGACCCATACTCAAAATTGGTGCTCTGCATTTAACCTGAGTAGTGAACAAATGCACGCGCACACACGGAGCAGTGGGCAGCCATTGCTCCAGTGCCCGGGGAGCAATTAGGGGTTCGGTGCCTTGCTCAAGGGCACCTCAGTCGTGGTATTGAGGGTGGAGAGAGCACTGTACATTCACTCCCCCCACCTACAATTCCTGCCAGCCCGAGACTCGGACTCGCAACCTTTCAATTACGAGTCTGACTCTCTAACCATTAGGCCACGACTTCCCCTATCAGGATAGCAGGATGAGTTGCATGTCATAGTTTAAATGTCATTCCTTTACCTCATGTTCCTCATACCTAAAACTCATGTTGCTTTAATAAATCTAATAATAATAATGTAATGATAAATATGTTGATCCAGTTCATATACAGTGTTGCTTGAAAGCTTGTGAACCCTTTAAAATTTTCTATATTTCCAAATATGACCAAAAACGTCATCAGATTTTCACACAAGTCCTGAAAGTAGACAAACAAATGAGACAAAAATATTTTCTTTGTCATTTATTTATTCAGGAAAATGATCCAATATTGCATATCTGTGAGTGGTATGTGAAAAGTATGTGAATCTCTTGGATTTGGATTAGCAGTTAATTTAAAGGTGAAATTAGAGTCCATCTGTGCAGAGGTGTTTTCAGACTATCAAATATCAGTACGTGACCTGTTTTATTCAAAGAACAGGGATCTATCAAAGTCTGATCATGTTTGTGGAAGTGAATCATGTCACTAACAAAGGAGATTACTCAGGACCTCGGAAAAAGAGTTGATGTTGTTCATCAGGCTAGACAAGGTTACAAAACCATCTCTAAAGAGTTTGGAGTTGATGTTGCTCATCAGGCTAGACAAGGTTACAAAACCATCTCTAAAGAGTTTGGACTCCACAAATCCACAGTCAGACAGACTGTGTACAAATGGAGGAAATTCAAGACCACTGTTACCTTCCCGAGAAGTGGTCGACCAACAAAGATCACTCCAAAGCAGAACGTGTAATAGTCTGCGAGGTTGCAAAAGTTCCCAGGGTAACTTCTAAGCAACTAAAGGCCTTTCTCACATTGGCTAATGTTAATGTTCATGAGCCCACCATCAGGAGAACACTGAGCAACCATGGTGTGCATGGTAGAATTGCAAGAAGAAAGGCACTGTTCTCCAAAAAGAAAACTGCTTGCTAAAGATCATGTGGACAAACCAGAGGACTATTGGAGAAAGGTTTAATGGATGGATGAAACCAAAATAGAACTTATTGGTTTAAATGAGAAGCTATTATGTTCGGAGAAAAGAACACACTGCATTCCAGCTTAAGAATCTTATCCCATCTGTGAAACATGGTGGTGGTAGTATCATGGCTTGGGCCTGTTTTGCTGCATCTTGGCCAGGACAGCCTGCCATCATTGATGGAACAATGAATTCTGAATTATACCAGCAAATTCTAAAGGAAACCGTCAGGACATCTGTTTAAGAACAGAGTCTCAAGAGAATGTGGGTCATGCAGCAAGACAAAAACCCCAAACACACAAGTCATTCTACCAAAGAATGGTTAAAGAAGAACAAAGTTAATGTTTTGGAATGGCTGAGTTAAAGTCCAGACCTTAATCCAATTAAAATGTTGTGGAAGGACCTAAGCAAGCAGCTCATAGGAGGAAACCCACCAACATCAGAGTTTAAGTGGTTCTGCACTAAGGAATGGGCTAAAACTCCTACATGTTATCATGCAGGACTGATCAGCGTTTACAAGAAACTTTACCTTCAGTTACTGCAGCAAAAGGGGTTCACACCAGATACTGAAAGCAAAGATTCACATACTTTTGCAACGCACAGATATGTAACACTGGATCATTTTTCTCAATAAATAAATGACAAAGAAAATATTTTTTCTCACACTTGTTTGATTCGGTTCTCTTTGTCTACTTTCAGGACTTATATGAAAATCTGATGATGTTTTGGGTCATATTTATGCAGAAATATAGAAAATCCTAAAGGGTTCACAAACTTTCAAGCAGCACTGTATACCAGCGTGAAAGATTTGTTCATAAATTGTACTGATACAGTCTCAGCAGGACTGTTATCACTTAATAACGACTTAAATTTCAGTCTGTTCATCATAAAAAGCTTTCAGAAGACTTGCAATACGGGTGCAGGTCAAGTCACATTTATTTATATAATGCTTCATACAATCCAGACTGTTTCAAAACAGCTTTGCATTAATAAACTGGAAATAAACAGTGTTAGTTTTATCAAATTAATCAATTATGGAATGAACTCAATTTCAGATGTAAAGCAGCTCTAAAAAGACAAGAGTGTCATTATTCAGCTCAATTTAGCTCAATGATGTTTTGTTTCAGTTCAATAACTGTTTATGTTGCGAAGTTCATCAATTATGACACAAGTTCAATTCAGCTGTGAGCAGCTGTGGAGAAAACAATAGTGTCATTATTCAGCTCAGTTTAATTCAGTGTTGTTTCATTTCAGTTCAAAAACTGAGTCAAAGTTGCAAAGTTCATCAATTATGAAATAAGTTCAATTCAGCCATGAGCAGCTCTGCATTGAGTGTCATTATTCAGCTCAAGCCTGTTGGTGGTGATTCAGTTCACTTCAATGGTGTTGCAAAGTTAGCGTCACTATCCAGCTTAATTCAGTTCAAATTGTTTTTCTCATCCAATAGTATCAATGTAGTTAAAGCGATAATTTTACTGAATATCATTTGTTTTTAAATCAGTAAGTCATGTATACTTCCTTTAGGATATCTTTAGGGTGCTTTGTGTCCTTTGTGAAGCCTTAAAGCTCTGTTCCCCATTCACTGGTGGAAAAGAGTGGCCAGTAAAGACGTAACATGGGATTGGAATGACATGAGGGTTAATAAAGGATGACAGAATTCTAATTTTGGGGTCAACTAATCCTTTAATACTTACACGTAGTGGTTTGTTCAAATCCCTAACTCTAAATATTAGTGAGCTACTAGTGATGCATCACTGTGTGTGTGATAGTGTGTGTGCAGTATGTGATTATGTGTCTGTGCTTTGGTTGAGACTAACAAGGACCCCCAAGGCCCCAGTGACGTCAGCTCCCTCCACCTCATTCCCGCCTAGCGTTCCCCTGGCCCTGTTTTCTTCTCACACACATGCGATCTTCGAGTAATTGATAATCCCAAACCTTTCGCCGCTCTGCCTCCAGAGAAATCCTACATCTGGACAGATCCTGTGCCTTGCTGTCACACACACACACACACACACACATACACGTTCACAGCGTGATTCATGACCTACTCATTCAGTCTGTCTTTAGCCTAGTGGCCCTGATGACCCCAGCCATACAGGAGAGCCGCAGATGACGTGCAGCTAGAAATCCTGAAATGTGCCGCAATTCAATAACAGAAGAGGAGGCTGCTTGAATGTGTAGTTTGTGTCCAGCTCGGCGCCAGACAGGGAACGTCTGGACACACTTCAAAGAATTTCTAAGAATTCATTAATACATTCACTTAATTTATCAAATTAGTTACGGTATAATAGAATTTGCCATTTTGTAATTTTATTGGATCAGTGTGATACATTGCCCAGCACTCCATTATGAAACCATTAATCCATTATTCAACATGAAACGGCATTACATTACTTCCGTAATACCGTATATTGACGAATTTGCGTGTGAAACATAGACAGGATTTTATCCATCGGAAATTGATTGTAATGATGAAAGTGGTCAAAGGGTAGGTTGAAAAATAAAACAACTTAAATGATATCATTTGAAAGATTGTTACTTTTTGTTGAGAAAATAAATAGTAATAAATAGGACTATGGATGAAAATTAGCCAATTTGTCTAAATCTGGCACATTTTACGTGTTGTTATCTAATATTAATGTGTATCATCCCAGATCAAATTAATAAATAAACTAAATAAACCAGCCTGATCTCACAGCAATTCGTACATATTTTACGAGGTGGCTAATTTGTACGAATTCGTATGACCCCACTCGTACAAATTCATAGGATTTTTGCTAAATCGTACGTATTTTACGAGTTGCCAGTTCGTATGAATTTGTACAAATGACCTACACCTAACCCCGCCCCTAAACCTACCCGTCACTGGGGTTTAGACAAATCGCACAAAATCGTACGAGTGAGGTCATACAAATTCGTACAAATTAGCCACCTCATAAAATACGTACGAATTGGTTGTGAGATAGCATTGAATAAACATATGGTTGACTTCCGTGCATAAATTCTATGCCAAAATTGCTTTTGTAAATTGTTTCCAAATGGGTTTCCCAAACATCTCCACATTGACCATTAATCAAGAGCAGTGGCTATTTATTTAGTTTTCAGTTTTTTGTTTGTTTGTTTTGTGTTTTGCTTTGTTGTGTTTTGTGTGTGTGCTTTGCTTTGTTCTAGTAGTGTTGTTTTGTTTTGTTTCGTTTTATCTTTTTTTTTTGTCCTTTTTTTAATCTGTTGTTTCTGTGCCCAGTGTCTAGGTGGTGTAGTTTAGGGGCTATATGCACCAGCCCTTGAGATAAATGGGAATGCTGACAGCTTTATTCAGGTGTTCAGTCCTCTTTGGCTCAAAAAGATGTTCTGAAAGCCCCATAAAGTCACAGTAGGAAAATCAGTCTGTAAATGGCTTACATAGCTGTGTCTGCACATTAAGCTAGGATAAAGTGAAAGTATTTTTTGAAAGGAAAGCTCTGTGTTCAATACAAGTTAAGCTGTACTGACAGCATCTGTGGCATGCTGCAGCCACTGAGAATAATTTCTATGAAATTATGGGTAATGCCTTACCTAATTGTAGGTGCATTATTGTAACCATTTTGATCAAACTGCTGATATCTGCTTTACTTTTCATGCTGAATTGAGAGTTTTCATTTCAGTTTACACAAAGGATCTGGAGCTGATATTTGCCCACAGAGAGCTGGGCAGAAACACATCTGCAAGTCCCTGCATTGATTACCAAACATTTCCATCTGGGAATACCAGAAATGGAAGGAGTATGACGTGAGCATAGGTAGCCTGTGGCGCAAAGTGGAATATTGCCCTCCCTTAGCTGCCCAGCAGAACCTGGGCAGAGAGACACTTCTAGGCTCTGTTCTAAAACCTAGTGATTTTAGGAAGCACTTTATTTCGATAGTCCACTTTAGACATTCTACTGACTATTAGCAACTTTGTATGCAACATGTCAACTGGCAGTCATTAGAGTATTAGTAGACTGTCTGCCTATTATCTGCTAACAATTCATTTTGATCTCCCAACAGACATTCTACTGACTATAAGTAACTTTGCAAGTAAATGTCAACTTCTTCAGTCTACTAATACTCTAATGAGAGTTAGTTGACATACAGTATAATTACAGATTAATGAGTTGACGTAGTTGCAAAGTTACTTATAGTAGTAGAATGTCTAAAGTGGACTATTGAAATAAAGTACTACCGCATTTTGAGACATCACAGGTCTTCTTTTAAAAGCTAGAAACCTTTCAGATATAAGAAAATCCCATAATGCATTGTGACAAGTTGCACTTGTGAGAAGTGCAACAGAAGTCTTAGTTTGCAGTGTTATTAATTATTAAAAGTAATACTGATGTCAAGTTAAAAAGTTGGGGCTATTTTCACCCATATTTGTCTGTACAATGTAAAACCTAACAAATGTCCTAACTAACATTTGACTTTGTTGACTTTGCTATGGACAGCTATTTGTTGATTTTAATTGTAAAAATCTAGTAGTCTTTATGATTTGCGTACTGTGCCTCTGATACTCAGAAAACCCTAGTTAAGATAAATTGATTTGTATGAGTACCAATTTGTCAAGCTAGTTTCTGGTTCCCAGCATGCTTTGCTTCATACTCTAGGAATAAATGTTGGAATTATGTGTTATTTTATGTTTTTGCACAAGATTAATACAGGAGATTTATTCGTGTTTAAAGGTCTTTTATGTTTGGTGTTAAAAGGGTTTCTGTTATGTCTGTATTTTTAAATACAAGATATTTATATATATTTTTTTTTTGTAAGTTATATTTATGGGCTTTTATGCCTTTATTGGATAGGACAGAGAGCAGAGACAGAAATCAAGCTCAGGTCGTGACAAGCACAGTTGCACCATATGTCGGCGCACAAACCACGAGGCTATCGGTGGCAACAAAATTTTACATTAGTTAACCTTAGAATTAATTAGTTGTTGAAACTAAAAAGTGTTTTTTACTTTGCTTAGTTTTTTTAAGGCAATCAGTTTGCATGCTTTTTGAAAGTAAGGATAACTAATTAAATTTTACAGTGTACAATTTAAAGGGGTCATCGGATGGCCATTTTCCACAAGTTGATATGATTCTTTAGGGTCTTCAAGAAAAGTCCCGTTTCAGTGCATGTCACTTTAAATGCTAATACTCACCCTGCCCCTCTCTTCTGTGGAGAAGCAGTTGACGAGTGGAGTGACCAGGGGGGGCGCAGGAAAGACCTATGTGTGTCCTATGCCTTAAAACGCTGGCAGCGGACAGCATGAAACCCACAAAATTAAGGAGACACATTGAGACCATGCATCCGAATTATGTTCAAAAGCCACTTGAGTTTTTTAAAAGAAAACTTGATCAATATCGTGGGCAGCAAACATGTTTTGTAAAAGCCACTACAGCAACAGCGAAAGCGCAACTGACTTCTTACAAAATTGCCTATCGCGTTGCACAATGCAAGAAACCTCACACTATTGCAGAAGAGTTGATTCTTCCCGCTGCCATAGATATGGTGTCAGTTATGCTTGATGAGGCGAGTGTCGCGAAATTAAAGACTATCCCAGTGTCAAATGACACCATATCAAGACGAATTCACGATATTGCAAATGACATTGAGGAACAGCTCACTGAGAAAATTAGAGGAAAGCGCTATGCGCTTCAAGTTGACGAGGCCACTGATAGTAACAAGGACAGTTTGTTAATAGCGTATGTGTGATTTGTTGGTTTCGAGTCACTTTATGAAGATCTACTATTCTGCAAATACATCCCAAAAAGAGCAACGGCTGATGAACTTTTTAAGATTATTGATTCGTACTTGACAGAGGCTGGGATTAAATGGGAGGACTTCTTGGGAATTTGCACGGACGGTGCACAGACCATGGCGGGGAAACAGGGAGGATTGCAGGTGCTCACCAAGAGAGTCGCACCGAAAACACAGTGGATGCACTGCATTATACATCGGGAAGCACTTGCATCATGGCAGTTAAGCCCTACGTTATATGATGTTTTGTCTGAAGTTGTTATCGCGGTCAGCTACGTAAAAACAAGACCATTGAAATCACGACTTTTTTCCACGCTCTATGAGGAGATGGGCACCGATCACACTGCTGTGCTGTTTCACAGTGAAGCAAGACGGCTCTCCCGTGCCAAAGTGCTGTCCAGAGCGTTTTAGCTCAGGGAGCAAATTCTAATTTTTCTGCAGGAAGAAGGCATGAACGAGCTTACCAGCAAATTTGGTAATGGACAATTTCTAATGAAGCTGGCATATCTCAGTGACATTTTCTCCAAGTTTAATCAACTAAACCTCCAGCTGCAGAGCAAAGACAAATACCTACCACATCTGGCAGACCAAGTCAGTTCATTCATCCAAAAATTGGAGATGTGGGGCAGGAAACTCAAGCAAGAAAATACAGAGTCTTTTGAAAATCTAACAACTTTTTCCAAAACTAACAAGCCCACAGAAAGCACAGTGATCCCATGTTTTTTGGAACACATCTCTGCTCTGAGAGGTCATTTTCAGAAATACTTCCCTGACAACAGTACTTCCCTGGGTGAGAGATCCATTCGCTGCTCCAGCACCTGATGATCTGAGTTCCTCAGAAGAAGAGCAGTTCATTAAGATGACGTTTGACTCAAGCATGAGGCTAAAGTTCCCATCACAAACACTTTGTGAATTCTGGCTTGGTGTTCCCACTGATAGGTCAGAAGGCTGTTGAAATTCTGCTCCCCTCTGCAATGTCCTACCTCTGCGAAACAGGGTTCTCTGCTGTTGCTTCAATGAAGACCAAGTACAGATCTAGACTCAACATTGAACATGACTTAAGAGTGGCAATATCAAAGCTGCTGCCTCGCTTTGAACAGATATGCAGTGAATTACTATTAGGAAAGGCGATTTGCAAAGATTCATAAAAAAAAACCTTATACTCACTTCTTCTGTAGGTGAAGCTGGATCACGAATAATTCGTGCAAACATAGATGCGTTTAGGTAGATCGGGGGGCGCATTCCCTTCAAAATCAAAAGTAATCCACTGCGTCTTCAGTGGATCAGATGTCGAGAGTAAATGATGACTGCTACATTCATTATTACATTCAACAACAAAACACCTCAATCTCTTAGGAGACATTCTTGTCTACCCCTGCTCCGGCATCGAAACAATGGCGGACTGTTAAAAGCTCACTCAGGGAAGAGCTGTGATAAAATGGCAGTGTCCGTCAACAGACGTGGGAGGGGCCTGGGTCTGTGTGATGTCACTCTGCCAAGAATCTGTGACCAGCTTGATCTGAGACACTGCTTATGATTTGAGGGGATTTTAAAAAAAAAGCACTGGGTGGATTTTTATCATTATAGGGTGGTTGTGTACACACACTACCAGCACACATTTATTTTCAAACACCATGTAAAAGTGAATTTTGCATCTGATGTCCCCTTTAAAGCTAAATTTAGAGTATTGCGTCATTAGCTTAGAAAAATGCTATCAGCAAACTATTTTGAAATCTGTTGTCACAAGGGATTTTTGTCTGACATGTAAGTCGCTGCCTGTGTGGAATGTACTAAATCAGTCACTAGTTGGTCCATGTGGCTCTATTTCACTTAAAAAAAAGCTGCCTATGTAGGCAGTAGACAAAAAGCCAGGAACTCGGCCATATTGTCCTTACATTTGGTTTGTGAGAAGCAACAGCAGAAGGAGACACTGCCATTCTTACAGGCCCGCAACAGCAAGGGACGTGGATTATGCTGAAAGTGCACAGTGTGAGATTTACAAGATGATATGAGTGGCTGTTTAGGCATAGTGCCTGCTAATATCAAGAGGGAATCAAAAAAGATCAGCAGCTTTGACACAGCAGGACGCCATCAGATGCTTTATAATGGGACGGCGCTGCTGTCCTGTGCACGGCTATCCACCCACAATTCCATCCATACCGGCCTGTAATATATCAACCATATTTAGGCGAGCTGATATGAGCTATCTTACGTGGGGAACAGTGCCTCCCCTACCATCTTTCTTCTTGTTTGTCTGTGTCATCAGTTAGAAAGTGCTATCGCATCACCCAGCATGGTTCTCCTTATGAGAGTTAGAACTGCTGATCTGTCCTCTAGTCTAAATGTCCATTCACACTAAGAGCTAAAGGACAAGGAAGTATGAAATCGAGTTGGGCCCTGTCCCAAAAGACACAGCTCATGTATACTACTGGTCTTGAGGACTTACAATGGCCGCCATGTGCTTGTCCCCATGAAGTCCACAAGACATAGAACAGTGGTTCCTTTTTGACTCCAGGGCCAATATTGTCCACAACAATATTTGAAGCCCCGAATTAACTTTATTTGATAAACAGTATTTGAAGCCCCACTTTATTTAATTTTTTAATTTATAAATACTAGGAGCTACTAGTATCCATTGATTAAAATACATAATTAGAATAATTCTAATTGGTGTTAGATATTTTAAGACCTGAATATTCTCCAGGCATTTGACTGTTTTTAACTACATCAAGTCATTTGTTTAATAATATATAATGGAGTAATATGATCAAATATAATAAAAATGTCATTAACCAGCTCAATTCAGTTCAGGCAATGAAGGCAACAAAACAGGTGACAGCAGTGAGGAAATATATGTAACAGGGCGAACGAGACGTGAGCGGATCCAAGTGCAAGCTTTTATTATGAAACATGGTCAAAACACAGGCAGGGTCGAACAACAGCAAACAGGTCTGGCACAGGCAAGACAGAAAAGCAATCCTAAACGGGCTTGGGTCAGACGACAGCAAACGTAATCCAGAGGGCTAGACAAGAGGGGTATCCGTAAACGTGAGCAAAAGTCCAGGCAAGGAGCAAACACAGTCCGAAACAGCAAGCAAAAGGTTCATCCAAAATATGTGGGTAAGAATCAGGAACTAGGAAATCAAGAAACACAATGAGACTAAACTAAGACTAGACCTAGAAATTAGAAACTAAGACAGGAAATGGCTCCATAAAGCAGCTATCACTAGGAGAGCGATAAACACAGAACAATACTCGGCCCCAAGAGAGAAGAATTCCAAGGCTTATAAAGCATGTCTAATTGCAATCAGCTGTATGTGTAATCAGTGCATTCAGCTGTGTGTGTGTGTGTGTGTGTGTGTGTGTGTGTGTGTGTGTGTCATCAGTGCAGTGGATGATGGGAACTGTAGTCCGGGGTGAAGTGCAACAGTTAGTGTAGTGCAAGAGTCCAAGTGGAGAGCGAGTCACCTCTGGTGGTGAGTGAATGGAAGACCACGAACCAGATTCGTAACAATATATATATTGATACAACTATTTGAAAATCTGGAATCTGAGGGTGCAAAAAAATCTAAATATTGAGAAAATCGCCTTTAATAAGAAAGATAAAATAATGACAAAGATTTTTATCTTCGCCCACTTTGGCCTAAATATCTGCCATTCTTTTTTTTCTTCTTTTTTTTGTGACCTTTGAAAGGCTTTGTCTTTCTAGTTTGGCTGTAATGCTCAGACAACTTGTAAAACCAAAATAGTAAAACCAACATGACAAAGAACCGTGATAAAATCAAGTCTCTTCTGCTCATCAAGGCTGTATTTATTCGATCAAAAATACAGAAAAAAACAGTAACATTGTGAAATCTTATTGCAATTTCTAATATTGGTTTCCTATTTTAATATACTTTAAAATAGAATTTATTTCTGTCAATTTTCAGCATCATTACTCCAGTCTTCAGTGTCACATGATCCTTCAGAAATCATTACAATATGCTGATTTATTATGAGTGTTGAAACTGTTGTGCTGCTTCATATTGTTTTTTGGAACATGTGATACTTTTTTCTTTGATTCTTTGATGAATACAAAGTTAAAAAGAGAATATAGAAAAAATAGAAATCTTCAAAATAGAAATCTTTTCTAACAATATGTCTTTACTATGACTTTTTATTCATTTAACACATCCCTCCCAAATAAAAGTATTAATTCATTTAAAAAAAAAGAAAGAAAAAATGTACTGACCTCAAACTTTTGAATAGCATTGTAACACAAAATTTGGAAATTCAGCTTTGATCGCAGAAATAAATTCTATTTTAAAGTATATTAAAATAGAAAACTGTTATTTTAAGTTGTAATAGTATTTCACAAAATAACAGATTTTTCTGTATTTTTGATCAAATAGATACAGCCTTCCCAGCAGGCAGCGGACGTGTATATAGCGTCAGGTTGACGTTGGACATGACGTCGGACAGACGTTGCATTTTGGTTGAAAATGAAAATCGGGTTGACGTCAGTATTGACGTCAATCTGACATTGACTTAACGTTGGATTTTGGTTACACAACCTAAAAACAGCAAAATATCAACATCAGCTGACGTCAGTATTGGACATCAATTTAACATTGACATTAGAAGTTGAATTTACATTGAATTTTGGTCATCTGATGTCGCAACCGAAATTTAACCAAATATCAACATCTTATGACGTTGTGTGCCTGCTGGGTTGATGAGCAGAAGAAATTTCTTTAAAAAACATTACAAATCTTACTGATCCCAAACTTTTGAGCGCCAGTGTGTGTACACATACACACACACATAAACCATCAATTTATTTATTTATTTATTTTCCCCTTTTTTTTCTTTTGGAACTGGTGTGATTGGTCTGTACATGTAAATGTTTTCTGCCAAGCATTTGCACTTTTGGGCTTTTTTCTCGTTAAAATTAATTTAGCAAATTCTGTATTTATTTAGATTTTATGTTAATCACTTGATTGTTCTGTGGTATAATCTAATAGCATAGAGACTGTTTATCCACTCGAGTTGTGGTCATAGCTTCACATTCTACTTGCTGATTCTATCAAATATTACTAAGAAGAGTCATACAAATTGTATTTTAACTTATGAGCACAACTGTACCTGTGAGCAGTCTGATGTATGTGAGTGAGCTGTAATGCTTGCACAGTCTCCTCTGAGAGGACAGTGTTTATCTGCATCACTTCCTGTGTCCCACACTCTGACTGAGCTTCTTTCTGAATGGAGGAAGCCACTGAGGAAGAGTTTGCTGAATGTCTCCAGGTTTCTGCAAACTCGCTGACCTCAGATACAGGTGTTTTCTCAGGAGAACAAGAGAAGATTACGTATTCACAAATTCTCCTGTTTTATCCCTGTTTATCTGCATGTGTTCATAGCTGCGTATGTCATTTGTTTGTAGGTAGATGGAGCTTTTGCAAGCCATTGTACCTTTTGCAGCCTTGTATTTAAAGTACATGCCAGGGCTTGGGTTTCAGTTTATAAAAAATTAGATTTTTACTTTGAAGCTTGATTTTTGAAGCTTGTGTAGCTTAGAAAGATCGCTCATCACTAAAGTGGAAAATTGTCAGTTTGGCTGCATGAGTTACTCATTGAATGTTCCTTAACACTGTGTTCCAACCAGGCAGGGAAAAAAAAAACAGTTTTGTCTTAATCAGCTGCAAATGTGACAATTGGAGAGTGACAGAACATTTTGTTGGTTGCTTGGTTTCTTATTCTGTTCTGTTTGATTCTCATTGGCCCAGAATTCTTCAGGGTTTTGTATATTGTTCTGACTGCAATAAAGCAGGTTTTGCTTTCAGACATAGCATGGCACCTAGTTAGAACATTAGAGTCAGTTTCAGTTTACACATCAAGTTGAAGTTTGTGTGTTTGTGTATGGAGCCATTGCTCATTTGGGTTATGCAGGTTTGATCTTGTTTCTCATGTTTTACTGTTTTCTCTTTTCTATTCTTCTAATTCATTTAGTTCATCTAATTAAAGACACAACATAAACATAAACTAAATAAATGTAAAAAAAAAAAAAAAAAAAAAAAAAAATTAAAAAGACTAAGGCAAAATATAAGCTTTATACAAATGAAGGGACATTCTGTCCAGTCATCCAAGTGACACTGTGTTACAGTATATGCTCACCTTCATCAATTTTGACTTGGTTTTCTTTTGTATTTCAACAGATGACTCTTCAGCGAAAGAAGTTAGCAGGGTAAGTGAGGCATCGTTTTTGTGTGTGTGTGTGTGTGTGTGTGTGTGTGTGTGTGTGTGTGTGCGTGTGTGTGTGTGTGTGTGTGTGTGTGTGATAAAATATGTGAGATGTGAGATATATGCAAGTCATTTTATATAATGTATATTAATATATATATTAATATATATATAATGGTGTATGGGTAATCAAGTAGATCAAGATTTAGTCCACCAAGTGTTCATCTTGAAATATTAATAATAATATAAAAGTTATTCTTTTAACCACAGCTTGAAGGGGAATTATATTAAATGGCCTTGTATTACTTGCCAAAAAAGTATCAATCGAATGACAGAAGGCAGAAGGTTTTTCAGCAGAGTTTTGAACATGTTGATTATTTAGAAATGTGCATCAAATATAATACCGTCTGCTTTATATATTTAACCTTAAAGCAATCAAATTATGACAAATCAATGTCACAAATGAAGTGGATCTCAGGGAGGATTTTTTCTTTTTAGAAGTAATATGTGACCCCTTTATTAAAGTGTATAGCAAAAGTGTGAATGTTCATGCCAAAAGGCAGCGAGTCCCAAGTGGGGACAGTTATCAGGGGACAAGCGCTCATGGAACCCTTCATTGAAAAGTTTCTGCTAATAATCTCTCAGCAACACACACACATGCATACAGCTGCTAAATATGAAGGTGTCTGTTAAATGACAAATGGCATAGAGAGCACAAACCCTGTGACAGATTTATATGAGGAGAGGCAATGGCCTGTTAATGAGATCAGTGCCACTTTAATGGGCTGATATAGCACCAGCACACACACTCCGCTCCGAGCACTTAGGCCCGCCGATTTAGGGGACAGAGATGAAGAAGTTAAACGGGGCCGGCAGAGAGGGACATACAGCAGCACACGATGGAGACAGTGTGCAGGGACGGGGAGGGTGGGCTCTGGAAACAAGGACTTTTGGACTTTTTGGGGAAGGACAGCAGGGACGTCACATGTTCGTCTGCATAAACAGGATGTGTAGGGAGCTGTTCCCATGGGGGAGCACCTCACACACCCCTCATCCACCGGCCCACTCTGACCTTTCACACAGGGACAGAAATAGAAAACATCCTCGATTGGGCCACTCTCCATTTAAAATATGAAAATGCTTGATTTGGAACTGATTTCTGTATTATACACAGACCTCCCATGGCCTCTGTGATCTTTATTCACATTTCATGTGAGAGGAAAAACTGTGGTAACACTTTAGAATAGGGAACACTTATTCACTATTAACTACGACTTTTCCTTCAATCAATTCATAATTTGCTGCTTATTAATAGTTAGCAAGGTAGTTGTTAAGTTTAGGTATTGGGTAGGATTAGGGATGTAGAATAAGGTCATGTAGAATAAGGCATTAATATGTGCTTAATTACTACTAATAAATGGCTAATATTCTAGTAATACGCATGCTAATAAGCAACTAGTTAAGAAACCCTAAAATAAAGTGTTACCAAAACTGTTTATTGGATGTTTGTGATTTTGATTGGCTGTGTTCTTCTTTTGGCAAAATTTGGTCACACTTTAGTTTGGGGACCAATTCTATTGACTTTTGCCTCATTAAACTCCTAATTTGTTGCTTAGTAGTTATTAAGATAGTTGTTAAGTTTTGGTATGAGGTAGGATTAAGGGATCCAAAATATGATATTTGTTTATTAATAAACAACCAATATGCTAGTATGCTAATAAGCAACTAGTTAGTGAATTGTTACCTAAACTAAAGTATTACCCAAAATTTTAAGGCAGTCCTAAACAATGCATTGCGTCGAGCTCACTGAAAAAAAAAAAAGTCCACCCTGAATGGCGGATGAAACAAGACTATTTTCTGCTTAAAGGGACCAGTTTACCCTGTATTTGTGGGTGTAAGATATATTTTTGCTGTGTTTTTACTTAATGCTAAATTCTATTGATTTAAATGGTGAATTGAGTATCCTGCGTGGATGGATAAATATGAGTAGCTCATAAAGATGAAGTACAGAACCTTTCATGTTATTCAGTGGATCATCCAAAAATACTCAACTTTCAGCAGAAAAATAAAATAACTACACTACCGTTCAAAAGTTTGGGGTCAGAAAGTTTTTTTTTTTTCCCCAGAAATTAATATTTTTTATTCGGCAAGGATGCATTAAGTTTATCAAAAGTGATAGTACAGTCATTTTCATTGTTACAAAAATGTCAATTTTGAACTTTCTTAACTTAACGTTGAACATTCATAAAAGAATTCTGAAAAAAAAAGAATCATGTTTACAGTCATGGCCAAAAACATCAGCACCCTTGGTAAATATGATCAAAGAAGGCTGTGAAAATTAATCTGCATTGTTAATCCTTTTGTGAAAAGAGCTAGAGTTGTGTCCAACGTGTATTTGAGAAAAACATTTATTTCATAATGATATTCCCCCCATTTTAAATTCTTATTATCCAATGAAAGGTTAGATTTTTGTGAATTTTTAAAATAAAAGATCAAAAGGATTAACAATGCAGATTAATTTTCACAGCCTTCTTTGATTATATTTACCAAGGGTGCCGATATTTTTGGCCATGACTGTATATAAAGCAGCAAGAACTGTTTTCAATATTATTAATGATAAGAAATGTTTCTTGACCAGCAAATCAGCATATTAAAATGATTTCTGAAGGACTGTGTGACTGAAGACTGGAATAATGATGCTGAAAATTCAGATTGCTATCACATGAAAATGATTAAGTTATTTTAAATTGTAAAAACATACTGTTTATATTGTATTTTGATCAAATAATTGCAGCATTGGTGAACATAAGAGACTTTTGAACGGTAGTGTATAGACCTAAAATATGGACATCGCCTTCTATTTCATAATATTAGTGAAAAGCGACCTTAATACTATCTTTTAAGAAGCACGTCTGTCCATATTGTGTAGTAGCCTATGCAGTGCGTGTGCATGTGAATGTGTGTCTTTCTTGTGTCCAGCAGTACCAGGACACGAATATGCAGAGCGTCGTATATGAGCTCAACAGCTACATGGAGCAGCGGCTGGACACTGGAGGAGACAACAAACTACTGCTCTATGAGTTGTGCAATATCATCAAAACAGGTCAGAGCCTTTCTGTCTCATCCACAAACACTCACGTGTATTATTACCCAGCGTATATTATGCACTTCAGGTCAACGGTAGTCCAGCCATTTATAACACTTCATAACTTTTAAGTAATTGTTCTTATTAATATTATCAATCCTTAGTATATGTAAAATGTTACTGAAAATTTTTATCAAATGGCATGCAGTGTGCAGTATTTGCATACTTTCCATTAACATAATGTATTAGTGTATTATAATAACAACTATAATAACAAGTGTTCACACTGTCGGCATAAACAGCGCATAAAAGCTGCCTGTAGAGAGGCTTGCAGATGGAGGTGTAGTGAATCCAGGTTAAAAGGTCTAAGTGCGGCGGGTGTTCCCCATCTCTCTCCTCCGCACACATGCTGACGGAGCAGTGCTCAGCCTGTCACTTCCCATCCACCCACGCTTCATCTGCACGCTGCAGCACTGCAGAGCGCTGGGATTCAGGCCCCTGCATGTCTCACACACACCAACACCTGACTCCAGCATGTGCGCACCACTTTCAGAAACTGACTTTTCTCTTATTAAGAAGTGAGAGGATATGGATTTTCAGTGGCATTGTATACCTTGTTTGTTTTCAAACTATGGGTTATTATAGTTAACTAAAACCATAAAAAAGCTTGCTTTAAATAAAATATTATTTAACTTTGAATTATTTAACTTATTTTGAATAAAATATTCATTGAAAAATGTAACTGAAATAAAATAAAACATTAAAAATGATTTCAGCTAGTTGCCAAGGTAACATTTTTCAATTTCATTGTTTAACTTGATGTATTAAAGCAACTAAAATGGAAATAAAAATAATTGAAAATATGTGATCATGTTTAAAAAAAACAATAGAAAAGACAAAAGCACGACAAAATTACTAAACTTTAGAAAATATAAAAATAAAAACAAATTCAAAATAATAATATAAAAACTACAATAATATCCCAATGGTGTTAAAATAACACTGAAGCACACTGTATTCTGTCCATTTATGTCATTCATTAATTTCATGATTTCAGAAATTATTTCATAAATTGAATCAGTTAATTAAAATAATTTCTGTAAATTTAGTGATATAGCTTAATTAGAACACAGGCTGAACAGTCAGGCTGGAACAACTGTTATAAATAATCTAGGGCATTTTTGTCACTTTTATTAGTAATTTTGCTCCAAGTCCTGATGCAAACACCACAGAATTTTTTTTTTCTTTTTTGCATTCTTTTGTTCCTTTGGGATTTTTAGATCTCCTTCAAAAGCAAGTAGCATTATATCTGTTAAAAACATTAGCCATATGTATTAGCACTTTGCTATTTATTTTCTTCCTACAAATGCCATAAAGAGACTCAGAATCTATGGGGCCAGTTAAATGTTTTGGGACTGTACAGTCCCATTCTGAATGTTCATGTCTAACACACAGTACATCAGTCTGTGACACTTTTTATGAGTTTTATTTATTTCTTTTCTTCTTTGTCACAGCCACAAAAGCTGATGGATTTGCACTTTACTTCCTTGGAGAATGCAACAATGTAAGTAATTTCTGATCTGGTTGAGTTAATACATGCTGAAAAGTGTTAAGTGGATGTTGAAGCCATTAAATACACTCAAAACACATTTCTAAAATAATTATATAGTAACTTAAACTGCTTAAACTAAGAACAATCTATATTTTGTCAACAAAACTAATTTCTAAGCACTGACTGAAGCATTAGAGGTCTTTAGATCATAAGAAACATAAACCTTTGATTGGTCATGTACGTGTTCTGTTTGTCTCAAAATGGCCTGGAATTTCTACAGCATTAAAACGCTTGAGATCTCTGCTATGTTCATTTCCTCTCTGTTATCCACTTGAGTAGTTTTACTCGGATGGCAAGTATTGTGACCAATCAGATAGCACACTTTGAAAGGGCTTCTCTTTTGCCTGATCTATAATTATGTGGGAAGCAATGAATGGATATGCCAATCTATAGTGTTTTTATTTGTAATAATTATTTATTTATTTATTATTTTTGCTGTTTTCATTTGATATAACTGCCAGTTTTATTGGGTACCGCTTATCCTAAGTTTAATTGTAATTATTTTACATGTTAAGACAGTATTCAACTTTTTCAGGCAGTGCTGAGAACCATAAAGTACCCTAAAAGGACAAATATTATAGTTACATTGACCAATCAGGACGTTTTCCTTAACGTCATGCTGTTTTGTTGATGTTGCTTTCTCTGTCACAGAGTTTATGTTTGTTCACTCCGACGGGGGCAAAAGAGGGGCTTCCTGGGCTCATCCCCTCTGGTCCCATCACATTTGGGACCACCATCGCCGCTCACGTTGCAAAGACACGCAAGACACTACTTGTAGAGGACATCATGGGGGTGAGCCGCATGCTGTTTTGCTGTGTTCAGTTTTCAAAGATCCTCACAATAATTTCACTGTAGCTCATTATGACGCTATTTGAATTAATCTAAGTTTTACAAAGTTGATTCTGCTATTTCTACTATTTCAACAAATGGAAATTACTAGGACTGTATGTGAAATGTGTCACTGCACTTACATCATGTCTACACTGGAAGTGACCAATAATGTGTCATGCCAGATCCAGTTTGTCTGACACTGGGAGCAATTAAGCTTCACGTCATCTTGAATGTTCACTAACACCATTCACTATTCAGCTGTAAGCTAGAGGCTGTACTTTAGCAACAGTTATACGACAGTAAAATATGTTGTAAAAAAAATCCTTTAAACTTTATTTTCAAAATAAATCTATTGGTGCATTTGCATGGCAATATAGTTGTTTTAGAGCGGGGGTCATCAAACTTGATCCTGGAGGGCCGGTGTCCTGCAAAGTTTAGCTCCAGCTTGCCTCAACACACCTGCCTGGAAGTTTCAAGTATACCAAGAAAGACCTTGATTAGCTAGTTCAGGTGTGTTTGATTAGGGTTGGAGCTAAACTCTGCAGGACACCAGCCCTCCAGGACCAAACTTGGTGACCCCTGTTTTAGAGTATCAAAGGAATTTTTCACATATTGCTCACATTCCTACAGCATTGTATACATATGGTTAAAAATAAAAGATAATTTAAATCACAAGCCATTGTTGAATTTATAGTCAGACGTTATTTCAATACATATGATATAAATTCATAGAATAAAAAATAAATGCATATACAGTATATTTAAATATTATTAACACATTGAGAAAATGAAGTGGCCGCAGAAGCTCTACAGTTTTTAAAAAATAAAAATAGCATGTGTGTTATGATGTGTTTCTGGTTTATATAAATAATAAAAATTATATATTTAAATCTATCTATCTATCTATCTGTCTATATATATATATATATATATATATAATATATTTATTTATTAAGACTAAACTATTAACTATGACTTTTGCCACAATAAACTCCTAATTTGCAGCTTATTAATAGTTAGTAAGGTAGTTGTTAAGTTTAGGTATTAGGGATGTAGAATATGGTCATGCAGAATATATGCATTATAAGTACTAATAAACAGCCAATATGTTAATAATAGGCATGCTAATAAGCAACTAGTTAATAGTGAGAATTGGTCCCTAAACTAAAGTGTTTTCAAGACTTTTAGGACTGATTAGGACTTCTAAAGAACAGCACATCCATATATATAAACTCCTCCCATCAGACTGGCCTGTTTTTCCTGCAGGACGAGAGGTTCCCTCATGGCACAGGGCAGGACTCAGGGATTCGTGTACATTCTGCTTTGTGTCTACCCATCCTCACCGCCATCGGAGACCTCATCGCTATCCTGGAGCTGCACCGGCACTTGGGCAGAGAGCCCTTCAACCTCAGCCACCAGGAGGTACTCTAAGGGAGAAAGTGCTGGTATTTGATACACATCTACCCATGTGCCTCTGCTCTCGATTTATGTAGCCAGGCAGCATTTTGTCCTCAGGACTAGTAAAGGAATATTCTAGGTTGTGTTGAATGTAATGTCTATGGACAACATCTGTGGGATCAATTACCACCTCAACTACCACATTGCTATACACTTACTTATTATTATAATTTTTAATTTCACGATAGTATGAATGAAAAATGGACTGATACTGAGTCTGATTTTAGTCCATCCATTCAGATAAACCCACCTCTTAACTGCCCATAAAAACAAAACAAACTGCAGTTGGTCAGACAATTCTCTCCTGTCTAGGTGCGGTCACATTTACTGTAGTTAAATCAATTTTGGGGCAAAATCTAGTCAGCATAAATTCGATAGGAATTTATGCAATCTGGAATTTCACATGAGGGACAAAAGATTTTCCCACGCAGCAGGTTTTTTGCGGATTCGCCATGTTGACCAACAGAAATCTGCTTGTTTTGAAAGTGACTTCTGTATGAGCTGTGCTTCATGCATCGCTACACTATTAACAATAGACAATGAAACTTTTTTGCCCACGAAATTCCACCAAATTTTCGCTAATGTGACCACACCTTAAATAGCTGGTTCTTTCTTGATCAGTACAAGTTGCAGTATGGTACAGACCTTATGCTATCTAGCAGTTCACAGTACATTATAAGAGCAAAGTAGATTATAAACAATGTTGGGGAGTAACTAGCTACATGTAACGCCATTATATAATTTAATTACAAAATACAAAATAAATTACAATTACTGTGAAAAAATGTGTAATTAAATTACAGTTACTTATGAAAATGTTAATCATTACAAAGGGGTTACATCTGAATATTTTCAGTAAAAAGCTAGGATATGTTGAATAATATTTATTTTGCCTGTTTTTGATGTGCATTCTGCCATTTAAAGGCTGTTTAGTAAAGCAATGCTATTCTGATGCTTTTGATTGGTACTTGTTTGAATTTGCAGTGCAGCACGTCAAAACCACCAATTATATTAATCCACATTGCCGCTAAAAGCTTTAGGCTATAACCTATCTGAGAGTTTCCACCATGGCGAGTGATAAAAATATGTTCCAGTGCTGTGCTTTTGATTGTTGTTAGTAATTTAGAAAAGTGATCAAAAAATAATCAAATGTAATCAGTTACATTACTTTAATAAATTAATTGGAATAGTTACACTACTTGTAACTAGTAATCTGTAACCTGTTACATTTCCAAAGTAACATTGCCTAACTGATTAGAAAGGATTTGATTCATTCCTGTGAATAATTCTGTTTGCGTTATTTAATCGTTTTGATGACTTTACTATTATTGTAAAACAGGGATGGCAACTTCCCCCACTGTCCTGCAGAGTTTAGCACCATCCCTAATCAAACACTCCTGCCTATAATATTCAAGTAATAGTGAAGACTTAGGCTATGTCCAAAAATGCCCCCTGTACCCTTATATAGTTCAGGGGACAGCTATTTAGTGGTGTCCGAAACCATAGTGGATGTTATCAGGGCGCCTCAATAACTGATGTACACTCAACGGTTAGTCACTAGACAATACCCATGCACTGTAAGCGTCATGCTAAATGAATTCATTGGACTATGTTTGTGCAGTAATGTCCCAACTTTACAGGACAGTGGCCCTCCAGGGCCAGAGTTACCCATTTCTGCTGTAAAATGTAGAAAATTGTAATAACAAAGAATCTGTAATTGTATTTAAACTTTGGCTAACAAGAAACTCAGCTGTCAAGTGAGGTACACAGGACTATGAAGTTTGTCCAGTGCTCGAGGTTCACATAGTGTGTCTTTGACTAAGTGTACCCTGTTTTTTAGGTTGCAACAGCAAATTTGGCCTGGGCATCTGTAGCCATACACCAAGTCCAGGTGAGTACATTTAAGAAAAACAATGCATTGCTTGTTGTTGCAGCTTGACAGTTGCATAAGCTGTTGGATTTGGTTGAACACACGTGTTTTGATTTCTGTAATCCACTGTGTACATGGACCAGGCTGCTGGTGGGCCCAGTGTAAGCAACCAGACCACACATTAAACACACCTTCGTCTCAAGAGGTGCAATTAATGACAATGCAGTCTTGTTTGTACGTAAACGGTTGTACGCTGTGAATGACACCACTCTGGGTTTTAATGTCCCTGTGCATCACGGGGCTCTTTGGGAGTAAATTTCACTCTGGGACACAAACCTTCTCAGAAGTTAGGAGCCATCAGAACATGGTCGTGATGAGAAGAGAAGGAGGACCATAAGTAACATATTTTAGGGCTCTAAGGAAAGACACTAGAGGCGAAAACACTTTTTTTCATGCATCTGTCAATTTTTGACATTTTGGGCTTTTTCACAAAGTAATTTTTCAGACTTCTGGAAAGATAACATCCAAAACAGACTTTTAAGTGTTTCTTTTATTGCACTTTATCTATTTGTGTCTATAGATTTTGATTACATATCTTTAAAAGGCCATTTTCTCATATCTTTAAAAGGCCTTTTTTAACCCTGCACTGAGCCACAAATTTCTACTACAGCCACAATTACTTACACCAAACTATACATTTTTATTTCCATCTATATTCTGAAGGGTTTTACAGAGGGCTTTGTTCATATATATTTTGCCTGATTTTATTCAACATTTAATTCATAAAAAATTATAGTTGATAGTATTTTCTGATTTATGGAATGGAACATGTCAATAGTGTTTACCGTGTAAAACCTTTGATTCTAATATGTCAAGAAAAATCCAACGATTTTTGTTATAGAAAGGTATGCAAATTAGTGCATGTTTAATTAGATAATGACTCATTTGCATATTTAAACAACCTTTCAGAAAACTTTTGCAAACGCATTTGCAATTCTTAATGTAATCAATCAACTGCTGAAGTATGGTGATGTTTATTTATTTATTTATTTACATGGGGTGTCTGGCCTTAAAGGAATTGATCATTCAAAAATGAAATTGAATAAATCTTTAGTAATTAATGTCAGAATTTTCATTTTTAGTTGAACTATTTCTTTAGGAAGAGTTCATTCAAAAATGCCAGTTCTCTTGTCCTCGTCTTAACCCTCATGCTGCTCGAATTGCATAAGAGCACTGTAACAGAAACAGAAAAGCACTGTAAAAGTACTCCATATGACTTATGCACCATGTTTTCTGAATCTATATGATAACTTTGTCACGTTTTTACAGAAAAAAAAAAACTTATTGATGGCTTGTGATCAGCATAATCAGTTAAACATAGAAGTCACATAGAGAGTCATTTCCTAGAAGATTTAAGATTGATTGCTATCTTAAAGCTTCCTGTTCATGTTTTGTTCACAGGTCTGCAGAGGTCTTGCCAAACAGACAGAACTCAACGACTTTCTCCTAGATGTGTCAAAGTGAGTTCATGCATAAAAGTATATTTTGAGAAAATTTAATGTTTAATCTTATTATTATACATTACTGACACTCTATCCTCCAATTTGATACTGTTAAGTGCTTTGACACAATCTGTATTGTTAAAAGCGCTATATAAATAAAGATGACTTGACTTGACTTGACTTATGGGAATTTCGTGAAATGTGTCAAACACTTGTCCAGGTCTTCATGCCAAATATCATAAGAAAAACAAAATTGCTTAAAGAAAATGAAGCATTATTTTCATGAAAGTTAAGCTTTTTTTTTCCACATTACATGAATGGAGTAGAAATATGCTTAATAATCATGAAAAGAATGTCACAATGCAAAAATATCTACATTTTTCTTTTTGATTTTTAGGTAAAAATGTGCACTATATATGTTTTATTGAGAATCCCCTATATGACCAAGACTCCATAATATTGAAATGTTTCAATGTTTATTGGCATTTAACATTATAATAAATAGCCAATGTTATGTGTGAAGAATATATATATGCATTCATGTTATACTGTGTTTGTATCATATGGATATCCCTTTAAATTGACTGGCCTTTCCCTCCTTTTTGATTTCAAACAGAACGTACTTTGACAACATAGTGGCAATAGATTCTCTACTTGAACATATCATGGTGAGTAGGTTCTCTCCTTCTCTCAGTAAGGTCACATGCTTGGTCATGAGGACAAACATGCTGTTCTTCTGTCATCTGTGTCACCATCAACGCCAGAGAAATGTGTGCTATGAAAGACCATCTCTCATTTGTTTGCCATGTTCTGTCTTCAACCCACCAGCATTGGGCTTGTTAAATATTATTTTTCTCATTTACATACATGTTTCTAGATCTAACTCACACTAGCACAAATATTCATACGCTCCAAGTATCAGATCTCTGGCCCCCTCATGTCTGTGTCCCCTCCTTCCTGTTGAGCAAAGCAGCACAGGAAGTGATGCAAATAGGTCAGGGAGAGGACAGAAAGTCAGTCTGACACCGCTCCAGCATCTCTCTGAGCTCTTGGTGTCCTTCTCAGGGATTCGTTCAGACTTTTCCAAGCACATACTTCCAAAAATGGAGGTAATATTTAAGTAGATGAATAATATGTCTTTCTTAGTTTGAAGAGATTTCTTGCTCATCAGCAGTTTCATAAAGCAGAAGTTTATCTTAGAGGGGAAAAGACACAATGTGCCACCAAGTTGTGAAATCCAGAGGGAAGGAGAAGTTCCTCAGTTGCTAGTCTCGCATAGACACATGTAGTGGTCGACCGTTAGTGGCCTATTAATATACATAACAAAACTAATTCTGGTTATCGATGCAGATAAACTCACTGCAGATGAAGTACACTTGCATAGTAATCAAGTCCTCAACAAACATGTTGCATTCTGTCTTGGGGAAATGTTATTAAGGAAATGCTTGTTTATTTGTGTTTCAGATATATGCAAAAAACCTGGTTAATGCAGACAGATGTGCGCTCTTCCAGGTAGATCACAATAACAAAGAGCTGTACTCTGACCTGTTTGATATCGGGGAGGAGAATGAAGGGAAACCTGTCTTTAGGAAAACCAAAGAAATTAGGTGAGCATCCAGAAATCCTCACTATTTGAGTCTTTACATCCTTGTAAACTACCAGCTGAATTTATTTATTTATTTATTTATTTTCTTACATAGAAAAAAAATGAAGTTTCACAAAGTCACAAAATTCCAAATTGAATCTCTGAGTACAGTAAATGTAGTACAGCAGGTTGTACAACACACTCTCTTTATCAGATGTAGTTTACTGCTTAACCAAATCTATATGGAAACCTTGCAAATCCTGTCAAGAACATGTCTTGCTCATATTTCAGCTCAAAATCAAAAGTAAGATAAATACATTATATTTTCCATAAAGAAAATGATACCTATTTTAGGACCATTAAAATCTTTGCACTGTTACGATTTTCAAGACAATTAAGTGCTCCCCCCTTTAACTGTAAAACTATTTTATTTATTAGGGGAAAAAAAAGATTTTTGTGAATAATAATTGTATATTATTTATACATCATGATAGTATTATTTTATGCTAATTAATATGTATATAT
>JAFVLL020028528.1:0-20444 GCA_021397915.2 Tor tambroides | reverse complement strand
GATTATTTCTGTTAATAAAAGCCTCTCCGAGGCCTGACGCCACACCCACTGTGTCTGTCGTTTTGCTCCTCCCGCCACAATATATATATATATATGTACGTTAGATAGGTTACTCGTGTAATATTCAGATCGATTCCCTCAATGTGAGTTTGTAATGCATGTAGAATTAAAACAAAACGCATTGCGTGAGTACCCGAAAAAGAAGTGTGCTTAATTGTACTGAATGTGCACTTCAAATCTCAGAATTATATTTAAAAATCTGTACTTGCAAATAAATGCTACTGAGAAAAGCCACTCAAATGTATTTAAAGAGAGTACATTTTCATGACTTTTAAGTGCAGGTACATTTTTATGGTATGTTTTGCACTTTGCAATAAAGTCAAATCAAAAAGTTTTACTGGTAACACTTTACCTAAAGCCTTTATGTATATTGCATGATAAAAGTAGTTTTAATGCATTAATTATGTCATCTTAGAATGCATTGTACAGTCTCAAGAATAATTGTAACACAGTTATCAATTCATTGTTACACTATGCATTTTAAATTTGGTTATAATTATATAAAACAAGATATAGTGTATTACAACACACATTATGAACAATTATAATGCATTATACCCTTTAAAATCCCTATTTATTCATAAATGCTTTAAGTAAAGTGCTACTATTTTACTTTTAAGTACATTTTAAATCATGATATTTTAATAATATTTTGTGCTCTTAAGGAAGTGCACTTATTTTGATGTGTTGACAAACATACTAAAGCACATGTAAAGTACTTGATTATAATTTTAACTGTGGTGGGTTATTTCATTTTACATTTAAAGTTAATATATTTTAAATGTACTAAACTAAAAAACTACAAAACTTAAGTGGGTCAAAAAAACAGTTAAAGTTCAGCTAATTGCATTTAATATCAATTTCATTTATAAGCAACTGATATGCAATTGTAGCATCCAAAACATTACATTCACTTCAAATATTATTTCAATTATAAGTGCTGTTTTTTAAAAGTATGCTAAAGTGTACTTATTAGACCAACATGTTCAGTTGTGGTTGCATTCGGAAACTTTTTGTTGTGGACTAATGTGAACTAATATACATATAATATACATTTTTGAATGTTAATGTAATTACATTTTAATTGATTTTTGGAAAAAAAAAAAAAAACACTTTCGTTTAGGGAACACTCTTTACTATTAATTAGTTGCATATTAGCATGCAAATTACTAGCATACTGGCTGTTTATTAAAGCACGTATTAAAGTCTTATTACACATGACAATATTCTGCATCATTTAATCCAATGACTAAACTTAACAACCCTACTAACAATTAATAAGCAGCAATTAGGAGTTTACTGAATAAACAATTTTATTTTAGTGCTTGTTTAATGCTCTTATCATCAATAAAATGATGCTTACATTGCAATGCACTATAGGAATCTGTCAGAGCTATTTCTCACTAACTATCCCATCAACTCATTGTTCCACAAACAACAGTGAAATGGGAAAAGCCTTGAGTGCCCTATCTAGTTACCTAATACAGTCTTTGCTGGACGTGAATAAAACATTGCAGCATCAAAACAGCCAGCCTAGATTAGTTTGCAAAGATGCGTTACTCTATTTTTGGTTAGTAGACCTAAGTGTGCAGATAAACTTTAATTCAAGTACTTCTGGGATCGTCGGTAAAATAAAATAAACATAACGTGGTTGGAAGACTGTGTGAGCAGCTGTTTCATACATATGAATGACAATCGCTTAGTCTTTCGTTAGCGGCAGCACATTTGATTACGTGAAACATGCCTGATGCATTAACAACGAGCCTATGCCGCATGCTGAAAGCTTCATCTAGAAGAAGTTCACTTATTCTACAGAATATAGTTTTCTTTGGAAAACTGCTTTTGCATGATTTCTGTTCGGCTTTGACATGTTATAACAGTCAAAGACAATCTGCTTATTTTAACAGCTGAACTAAACTTCATGTCAATACTGAACACATTTAAACATTCATATATCATGCTGGAAAATGTATGTGAACCCCTCGGCTAATGACTTTTCCAAAGGCTAATGGAAGTCAGGTGTTGCAATCAATGAAATGCAATTGAAGGTGCAGGTCAGACGAGTCCTGATCTCCTTAAATAATAAAAATACACCTTATAGGGAACTAGAAAGCCATGCTGAATCATGTATTTGGCTGTTGATGTATCTGAAATCATCTGAAATGCCAAGCCATATGGTATTCATAACACTGCAGTTTATGATCTGGTAGTTGAATAATTATTACAGCTCAGTTCTGGCGAGCAAAAATAGAACCTGAGAGTTGATCTGGCATTTAAATGAGTAAGAGACTCACTTTATCCACATTACAATCCTTGAAGCTCCCTTTTATATTACAATAAAACAGCAACTAATCTAAAACTAAACTGAATGTAGAATATACATTTACCTGAAGGATGAAAAATAATGAAGCTTCACAGAAACCTGAAATTATCCTCTGCGTTGATACTTTTCATGAAAGTATTGTCCTTACCCTGTACAGTGTGACAAAGTTAATAAAATTAGTCCATCGTTAAAAAAAAGAAAAGTACATAATACATAATTCTCCCTCAAAGCTTTAGCATGTTGCAGATATTATGAAGTGTAAATGATGCAAAACACTGAAGTGGGTTCATGTTTTTATGATATTTATATTATTTATGGGTATTCCTTCAACTGTAGATACTTTTGGCCCACAGACGTCATAAACTTCCTTAAAACACAATCTCACTGGTTTCATTTGTCCTATAACCGTCCAACAGTGTAAATACAGTATACTGTACGGTACACACAGTACATCAATCAGTTCAATCTTTCTCTTTCTTTCTTTCTTTCTTTCTTTCTTTCTTTCTTTCTTTCTTTCTTTCTTTCTTTCTTTCTTTTTTACAGTGTAATCTCCAATCATTTTTAATTTTTGGAATAAAACTCTCTAAGGCTAATTTCACAGCTTGCATTTTATTTACCCTAAATACACATAATTAAATAATATCTCAAAATTTGACTAAATTACAACTTGATTAGGAATTAAGGCTTAATAGAAGCCTAAAAAAAAAAAAACTAAAGTGAAATTAACCTTGATTTCTTTGAATTATTAATACACACACACACACACACACACACACACACATATATATATATATATATATATATATATATATATATAATTTTGTTGAATTATTAGAAAAACACCCGAGGTGTAATGGCCACTCGGTTCCCGTCGTCAATTATTCCTTACATAAATCATATTTTTATGAAGAATTTTCATAGGTTAAGATCTTGGTCTGTGTGAAGGTTAAAACAAAATAAATAAACCATGGAAATCTGGAACATGGCCAACTTCATAATAATACAATTATACTATATCCTAAAGGACACATGAATGAATTAAGAACATTTTATAAAAAAAAATTACAAACCCTGCAATGTTTGTTATATTTGAGATATATATATATATATATATATATATATATATAATATATATATATATATATATATATAATCAAATATAACAAACATTGCAGGGTTTGTAATTTTTAAATTAAATTTTCTTATATATATATATATATATATATTTTTTTTTTTTGCTTTTATTCTTTTTCTTTTTCTCAGTATGTTGACGTATGGATCAGGGTTAATATAGTTAACTAAAACTGAATATAAAAGCCTAAAAAATATTAGTTGAAATAATAATAATAATAATAATAATAATAATAATAATAATAATAAATAAACTTAAATAAGATTACAGTTAAAAACTGAAAAAAAAAAAAAAATATATATATATATATATATATATATATATATATATATATATATATATACTGTATATATTCAGTTTTTAATTGTAATTTTAAGTTCATATAAGTTCATATATATATATATATATATATATATATATATATATATATATATATTTATATTAATAATGTTGCCAATGCAACATTTCTTATTTTCATTTAGTTTATCATGCAGTAAAATAACTAAAACTAGAATATAAATAATGAAAACACTCAACAACACTCTTTTTTTTTGTTTTAACTATAATAGTATCTCAATTATAATAAAATAATACTGGTATGAATTTGTTTCTGCACTAATGAGCAGAATCGGAGCAGTATGGACAACTTTTATAGTTATTTGTCAATTTTGCAAATCAAAATGGTCCATTTTTCAATATCTGATTAACAATAACTTGGACAATCTGCAGAAAAACTCTGTCTGTGTTTTCTGAAGACAGAAACTCATGCAGGTTTTGAATGAAGTTTAGTTTTGTAAAGGAATTCTCCAAACGAGCTGAATGCGACACCAGAGTGACGTCTGAATGCCGTTTGTACTGTATTCAGAGCCAGGCTGACGGGTTTGGTGGCGCAGGATAAAAGTGGCGAGAGTGACGTTTCCTTATGAGACCGTGTTGACACGACGAGTCCCGCTTGTTTTCTTGTGGAAATCTCGTTTTTGGGCCTGCCTGTTGTTTCACTTTGCCAGGTGAACCTTTCAAAGCCTAAAGTTACGCTCATCTCAAAGTATCAGCTCGACTGGCTTTCTCCACAGAGAAGACAAAGAAGCAGCTAAAAGTAGACAAACAGAGGCTGGAGAAAGAAAGCCAGGCGTGCTTAGGGATGCAGGACGACCAGAGACATTTCTTGTGAGTGAAAGAATGGCTTTCAGCCTGTCACTCACGGGGGAAACGGGACGTCTGCTTAAAGGCTGAAACCATCAATAACACAGCTGTCAGTGCTGGTAACCACATCTGCGGATACTAAATGACCTCAGGCTGGGCTAAAAACACCGCTATGATAGCGAAGCAAACAATGCAAGAGTTTAAATACGAGGAGTGCAGAAATAAAGCATGAATAATGTGTTTTAATCTCAAAAGAATGCTGCCTTCAAGTCATGTCAGGCTGATCAAATCACATAGAAACTCTTAATCCCATAATCAAATAAAAGCAAAGTTTTTTGAATGGAATACGTTTTAATAAAAGTCTTCCCAAAGAAAAAGATTGAAATGCATTAACTTTATAGTATATTTCTTGGTTGGGGTCTGCAAAATCGACCTTATACATCAATTTGAACTTTGAAATGTGTGCTGAACTTCAATATTTGAGTTCAAAAATATTGCCGTGTAAAAAAAATCACATCAGCGCCTCCGGTCTGTAGAGCTGAGAGAGAAAGAGTGATGCAGCAGCAGCTTCAGATCATCCTGACTGACATCAGATCCTGTATGGAGGAGCATCTCTCACTATGAGCACAAACTCATACGCAGACAATAATCTGCAGCAAAAAAATATTATATATAGGGCTGCCAATTTAACCTGTCGCCCATTAGTTATGAAAAAATAAGGTGTTAAAATTAATATAGTTAAGCAATATCACGAGCAACGAGTGCAATATTACACAAGTGCTGTTTTTGCCCCATAGGACAAGTGCAAATGTGATACTGATTTTATACAACAGTACACTAAATAAGAATTTAATATTGTGTTTGTAATATTGTATTTTAGACACAATATTGTCTGTTTTTGCTCAGTTTTGCCAATGCAAATTTTACCTATTAAAGCCACAGCAGAATGTGTATGCATCTACAAGCAACACACAATATCTGAATGAATCAGGTGAAACAATGATTCAGTGATCAATTAATAAAGAGAGCCATTTACTTCATTCCTAATCAATCAGCCGTTTGAACGAACCGAATGAAATAAAGAATAAAGGACTTAATTATTTATTCATTAAGACATTTACTGCCACCTGCAAACAAACAAACAAATAAATAAAAATTCAGTATTAAGAAATTAGGGATAGTTCACCCAAAAATGAAAAATCTATCATTATTTACTCACCCTCACGTCATTTTAAATCTGTATGACTTTCTTTACTATTTCTTTTGCCAAAACCAAACTGTTCATCTTCAAACAAAATCATCTAATATGTTCCACAGTTTATGTGGAGTTTAGGCAATTTCATTAACATTTAAACAGAAATTTCAGAACCGATTAGTCTAATGAACCCCCAGAAGCCAGTAAAAACAGTCTTTATCTGCAGTCCATTTGATCTAAGATTCGAAATAAAATCTCATACTGAATACTGTTGAAAAATAGTATATGCACTATTGCTTGCAATGTGCTTGTCTTGCACTATGATCACTATACACTAAAGTTTCATAAAGATATTACATACAACTGAATCAACAGGCAGTGACAAGTACAAACTCAGTATTATAAACATAATATAAGTTAATTAATTAACATATGTCTGCATTTCAACATAAGTGCACACAACAGATGAAAAAAAAAAAAAAAAAAAAAAAAAACAAACCACAAGACAAGCTTGATGTGTACTGATAGAAAGTTTGGATCGTTTTACGGACTCTGACTTTGAATTTCACTTTTTTTTCCTTTTAATTTTCTACATTTCAGCAGAATATAATTAAAATGTTACATTAAAATCCAAGTTCCCCAACGCATATACTTGGACACATTTCAAATTATTCAAAACTATAATGCTGTAACAGGTTAGCTGTCCAAGAAGGCAGGAGAACGAGGAGTACAAAAATAAATGACTTTAATAAGTGAAACG
This sequence comes from Tor tambroides, assembly GCA_021397915.2. Taxonomy (NCBI): domain Eukaryota; kingdom Metazoa; phylum Chordata; class Actinopteri; order Cypriniformes; family Cyprinidae; genus Tor; species Tor tambroides. The sequence goes on along the minus strand of JAFVLL020028528.1, from coordinate 13,831 downwards.
GATGAAAATACAAGAAATACAGCATAAACTCAAACATTACTTTAAGACTTGACGAGGACTAGTACAAAACAGAATGCTTATAAAGGAACAGGAAACCAAGGAGTAAACGAGCTAATTAATGAAACACGTGAAAGAACTAAACGATGATTAATGATAGGAAACAAGGACAGGAAGAACCAAATAAGGGCAAACAGGAACAGACACGTTACAGTTATCTCCCCCTCCCGGAAGGCGCGTCCCGCGCTGTAACAGGAACATCGGGGGGGGGGGGGGCGGGGGCGGGCCAGATGGTACGGAGCGCCATGGCGGGACAGGAGGTTTGGGACGCCATGGCGGGACTGGGTTCTCTGGAGGCCATGGCGGATCTGGGGACTCTGGAGGCCATGGCGGATCTACTTTTTTGAATGGCCAGGGCGGATCCGGGAGTTCCGTGGCCTTGGCCCTAGGCCCGGCCACGCAGGCCAGGGGTATATAGCCCCCCTCCCAAAAAAAATTTTCGGGAAAGTTCCCCTCCAGGGGCCATATAGGAAGAGTGAGCTCTTGGCGGCGCTCTGGAGGAGCGGGCTCTTTGGGGGGCTCTGGAGGAGCGGGCTCTTTGGGGGGCTCTGGAGGAGCGGGCTCTGGAAGCGCGGAGCTGGACAGAACCAGCGGAGACTCTAGGGGGCGCTCTGGAAGCGTGGACACTTGGGTGCGCTTGGGAGGCGCGGAGCTGGACGGAACCAGCGGGGACTCAGGAGGACTGGGCGGAACCAGCGGAGTTTCTAGGGGGCGCTCTGGTAGCGCGGACACTTGGAGGCGCTCTGGAAGCGTGGACACTTGGGTGCGCTTGGGAGGCGCGGAGCTGGACGGAACCAGCGGGGACACAGGAGAGCTGGACGGAACCAGCGGAGACACAGGAGGGCACTTGCGAGGAGCGGTCACAGGAGGGCACTTGCGAGGAGCAGGCACTGGAGGGCACTTGCGAGGAGCAGGCACTGGAGGGCACTTGCGAGGAGCAGGCACTGGAGGGCACTTGCGAGGAGCAGGCACTGGAGGGCACTTGCGAGGAGCAGGCACTGGAGGGCACTTGCGAGGAGCAGGCACTGGAGGGCACTTCACCGCGGACGGCGGCATACTTGTCGCCTTTTCGACCGGCGGAACCATCATCGCCGCTTCGGTTGGCGGAATCATCATCATCACCGCGGACGGCGGAACTATCCTCGCAGCGGACGGCGGACCCGTTCCGACTCGGGCCCGGACACTTCCCAGACACTGGAAAATCCCCATTCTCCAGCATAATCCAGTTGTGTCTGGGAGGTCCATCGGGTGGATATAACTGGCCCCCGAGCCGGAACAGTTGGAGGATGGCCGCGTCGTGCAGGTCCACCACCGCAGCGAGCTTGTAGAACTCCTCGGCGTACTCATAGAAGGAGGGGTTTTGCTGGATCAGCGTGACGAGGCAGTCGACTAACTCCATTTTTGTGTGGGCGTTGGTTGGTCGCGTCTTCGGTTTCGGTCAAGTCTTCTGTAATGGGTTAGCTGTCCAAGAAGGCAGGAGAACGAGGAGTACAAAAATAAATGACTTTAATAAATGAAACGGATGAAAATACAGGAAATACAGCATAAACTCAAACATTACTTTAAGACTTGACGAGGACTAGTACAAAGAATACTTGCTAAGGAACAGGAAACCAAGTAGTAAACGAGCTAATTAATGAAACACAGGTGAAAGAACTAAACGATGATTAACTAATGATAGGAAACAAGGACAGGAAGAACCAAATAAGGGCAAACAGGAACTAAACAGGAACAGACACGTTACAAATGCAGCAAGTCCAAATGGCTATCATCTGTCAGTTCAGCAGTCATTTGTTCTTTTGTCATGTCACACTCCCAGTAGGTTAAGGATTTACAGTCTGTACAGGAAGCACAAATGATGAGTTCATCTCCTGAATCTTTGGGTCTGAGTCATTTGTTCGTTTTTTCTTTTCTTTTTTTCTTTTTTTTTTTGTCATGTGACCGCTTCCTTGATCAGTATCTTGTATTTTTTGTATGTTGTATTATTTTTAGGAATTATCAAAGTTATTGTCCCTATCAAATGGATAAAGTTTAAAGCATTACCCAGCCCTTCATTACCATGTTCAGTGTTATGGAAAAAAGTCAAGATATACACTATATTGCCAAAAGTATTGGGTCGCCCCCTTCTAATGAACAGGTTTGACTACTTTAGTAAATTCTGTGAGTATAAATCTTGTTATTAATCTTGTTAAAGCATATAATGATATTCTAGGAAATTGTGTGGTCAAAGAACTTGACTGGTCTGCATAAAACCAAGTCCTAATCCCAGTTGAACACTGGCTCTGGTGTGACTGTAAATGCAGACCTTGAGCCAAAAACTCATCACCAAACACCAATGACTTGTACATACACTATATAGACAAAAGTATTGGCACCCCCTTCTTTAGAACAGAAAAATGCACTTCCAAAACTGTGGCAACAACGATGGGAACATAATTCATGTATTTAAAAATTGTATTTCCATCTCTGTTGCAGCAGTTTTGGAAGTGTCTAAAATGACTGTACCCATATGTACAAGTCATTGGTGTTTGGTGATGAGTTTTTGTCTGCATTTACAGTCACACCAGAGCCAGTGTTCAACTGGGATTAGGACTTGGTTTATGCAGACCAGTCAAGTTCTTCCACACTGACTCAATCAATCATTTTCTTTTTGAACCTTGTCTTATACACAGAGGCATTGTCATGTTAGAATAGAAAGGGGTCCTGTCCAAACTGTTGCTATAATATTAGAAGCACACAATTTCCTAGAATATCATTATATGCTTTAACATTAAGATTTGTACTCATAGAAATTACTAAAGTAGTCAAACCTGTTCATTAGAAGGGGGCGACCCAATACTTTTGGCAATATACTGTATATTATAAATTGTAAGAAATAAAAAAAAGCAAAAATTTGTATCAGATTCAGAATGAGCTTATTGCCAAGTGTGTTTACACACACAAGGAATTCATCCTGATGACAGGAGCTTCCAATGCAGAAAGTACAGAAATGTGACCAAAAATGCATCATGAAACTATGGAAAAAAACAACAAAAAAAAAACACTGTGCATTTATTTGTAGGGAGGTTGGCGAACAAACAATTCAGACCTGAAGACTCAAGAGGTGAACTAATCATTTCTACTGTATTTCTGTATAGAACCTATAGGATGTTGCACATGCACAGTCAACACAAAATGAACAAATCCCTCTCTAAGACAGCTTGTTGTTCCTGATTCATATTTAAAAAATCATTTAAAATGAATGAATCGTTCAAGAACAACTCATCACTAATACATCATTTAAGGGGATTCTGTTAATTTGGATATTGATAGGAGTAAGATTCATTCATAGTGTTCCTCTTTAAAGCTGTATAAATTGCTGTGGCTGTGCAGAAATGTTAAAATACATAAAGCATCAGACGCACCTTCTAAAGCTTCATGTGTTTATGTGCAACTGAGAAACAAAACTTAAACATCAATTTGTCTCAAAAAATAACAAATCCTGAGCTAGCACAGACTCATAATGCATCATTGCAACATTCGGAGGATTTCTTTGCATTCGTTTTCAAGCCATGACCGGCCTGAATCAGTCAAACCTGGTGAACAGCAGAATATTTCCGTGCTAAGGGTTCATTTATACACCATGTGTACTTATTCTGTCATTCACCTGCTGTCCATTAGAACAGCAGCAGATCATATTATTTTTCGCTTTAGCAAATAATACAGGCAGTGAGTAGATGTGCTGAATGCAGAGGACAGCAGGTCTCTTAATAATGCAACATATACTCCCCCTAGGAATAATAAAGCTCAGAGACAGAGGTGAAAGCATTGCTTTAGAACTCGCAGACCCTCACAAACCTTGAATTATCTACTGAATGTATTTATGAACCCTTTATTTGACTGTAGAATTTATGAAGCAGCGTTGAGGCGTCAGTGTTTGGTTGGTTAGCTTTAGCAGTTAGCATCTTCTGGTGTCTGTGGAAGTTCATTTCACCACAGAATAAAAAGGTAACTGCGACTTTACTACACAATCTGACTTTTTTCCCTCTCACAATTCAAAGTCTCTCAATTCAGACTTTCTCACAGTTTTGAAAAATGAACTCAGCTTTGTGACTAGGGTTGGGAATTGAAAATCAATTCCAATTCCAGAATTGGATACTTAAGGTCAGGAATCAGATACTTGCTGTAAAATTAAAAATTTCATTGCATGCATTTTTTTTTTTTAGGTGGTGAAAAGAGGCTGTTAAAAATGTATTTGTCTTTGAATCATTCATTCAAGAGATTCATTCAAATTCACTGATTCATCCAGTAATGAAACAAGTCAATCTTGAGAGAGTCATTGAATCATTCAATTCATAAATTCCATCAGATTTTGTTTAGTTGTCTAATATTTTTTCTTCACTATTTTATGTATTCAATTTATCCAGAATCATGCAGCTCTATTTTGCACACAAACAGCTCTTAATCAAGTCCAGTTTGTATGTAGCCGGCTGATTTTTGTTCATAATATTCATCAGCAATTAAATGTTTTGCAAAAAGAGACAGAATAAATATGTTTGATATCTAAATGTTTGACTTCACTTTTTTAACCACATTGGAATCAAGACTGGGAATCGATAAGCAGAATTGGCATTGGAATTGATAAAATTCAAACAATACCCAACCCTATTGTGACATATGAACTTAAAGCTGTGAGATGTAAACTCAGGGGCTATTTACACGACTAAACCTTTTTAATAGTTTTGGCTGTTTATTTACAGCAGCAGTTAACATCTCTGTGTAAACTATAAAAAACAGTGACATCATGCACATCTGTATTTCATATTCAGTCTACAGGTATGTGTACAGGTACGAAGTGTTTCTTTACACGTACTGGCCTGGCATGCCTAATACAGTAGTTTTAGTCATTTTCACAGATCTGTGTGATTGGAAATCATTTTGACAACGCTGTTGTCTGTATGTGAAACTTTTCAAAAACACCAAGGAAAAACTTCTGTGTTTTTAGTCAATCATTGTTGCTAAACATACCCTCAGAATCCTGATTTTCTCTTTTTCTGACATTTTTTTTTCTTGTAAATTAAGTTCTGTTTGTTTGTTTAGTTTAGTTTAGTTTATGCCATTAAAAAAAAAAAAAAAAAAAAAAACAGCTGATTGCAACTTTTATTTTAACAATTCAGATTTTTTTCCTTGCAATTGTAAGTTTATATCTCACAGTTTGGACGTTTCTTTTCAGAATTGTGAGTTTATTTCTCACAAGTTTTACTTTTTTTTCCTCTGAATTGTGAGAAAAATGTCAGAATTATGATATTAAAAAATCCTTTGAGAGGTGTTTGCTGTAAGCAAAATGTTATCAGGACAAAAAAGCAACTTTATTCCTTTAATGGCATTTTAAAATAGCTGTGTATTTGAACAAAATACATTTTCTTACATTTTTTTAGCAACAAATCACATTTTATTTATAGTCCAGAAGATGTTTTACCACGTTATATCTCTCTAAAGGACTGATCACATTTACTGTTGAATTTTCACAGGTGAAATCCAATCAAATTTCAGGTATATGAATTATATATTGCACTGTGTTTTGTTTTAAGGTTGACGGAAATGTCCGTAAAGAATGTTTTTTTTTTCCATCCATTTTTTTCCGATCTTACAGGAAGAGCCGATTTCATATAAATGTGAAAAAGTATGGTTTTTAGAAAAAATATAATAAGCCGAATGTACAAAAGCACATGAATGAGATCACATGAATTCATACGCATTAGGCACCAATTCGCCAAAACATAAAAGTTACGAATCATCATGCAGTTATGTTGATTGTTTTCTTACAGTGCACTAATAAGACAATCATTCGCTGAGGAACAAAAGAAGAAAAAAAAAAACAAAACAAACAAAAAAACATCAGTCTGGTAAACCAGAGCCTGCCACACAAACCGCTGCAGCAATAGTTGGAAGCATTGTTTACTCAAGGTTTGTCAACAAGTGACAAGAACACGTGTTAACTACATTACAGGAGACAAAATCAATCATCAGCAACATCTGTCTGTCTGGAGTCACACCGTGAGCAGTTGTCAAATACAATAATTTCCTTCATATACATATATTCACACGTTGTTTAACAGGCCTCTCTCCTCTCCACAGGCCTGAATAATTCATGACTCACACAACAGTGTGTCTGTGCCCAGCAGTAAATGATATCATCCCTCTGGGCATTAACAAGCTTTCTCAGCATAACAAGTATGTTGCTATACCACATTTGACATGTTTCAACAATCTGTCACTGCAGAGAGCCAATTGAAACAGTGAAGTGGTGTAGAGTTGGTACTCACACAAAATGTATTGTGTGCAGAAAACCAGTTCAAAATAGGTTCAATGGGTTCAGGAGATGTTAGGAAGTAAATAATGTCTCTCACATGTACAGTTATGGATTCAATGCTCTCTTTTATTGTGCAGAGAAAATTTCTATCGCTAGATCACTTTGCAGTGTTCTGATAGAAAGAGATGGCAGCTCTTGAAAAGATATTTATTTTATTTTGTTTTATTTTATTTTATTTTAATGCACTACTTATCAAAAGTTTGGGGTCAAGTAAGTTTTTTATGCTTTTATTCAGCAATGATGCATTAAATTGATTGAAAGTGAAAGTAAAGACATTTATAATGTTACAAAAGATTTATATTTCCAATAAATGCTGTTCTTTTAAACTTTCTATTCATCTGTGAATCCTGAAAAAAATAAAACCTATGACAGTTTCCATAAAAATATTGTGCAGCACAACTGTTTTCAACATTGCTAATAATCAGAAATGTTTGTTGAGCAGCAAATCAGCATATTAGAATGATTTCTGAAGATCATGTGACACTGAAGACTGGAGTAATGATGCTGAAAATACAGCTGTGCATCACAGAAATAAATTACAGTTTAACAGATATTCACATAGAAAACAGTTATTTTAAATTATAATAATATTTCACATTTTTACTGTATTTTTGATTAAATTAATGCAGCTTTGGTGAGTAGAAGAGCTTCTTTGAAAAGCATAAAAAAATATTACCAACCCCAAATGATTCAGCACTACTGTATTTTAATTTAAATAATTTTTGTTATTTATATATATATATATATATATATATATATATATATATATATATGAATAATAATTACAGTTAATTGTTTAATATAATGCTCTCGGTTTAAACTCAGCTTCATAGCAGTGCATTTTGGATATTTCTTTATTTCTTTAATATTAAATTACTTTATGTTACATCACCATCCCTACTCTCAAGACATGAAAACATCATGAAAATACTGGCAACATTAATGGAATGCTCTTAAACTTCATTGACCATATAAAGACCTCTGATGACTGCCATCAAAAGTAAATCTTGATGCATTTAATTGGGAAAACTGCCTGAGTGTGTGAAATAGTAACTGGATTCATCATTACCTGTGCACTCTCAGAAGCAAAGCCCCCTGTGTTCCTATGCATTAGTTGCTGTAGTGTCTGGAAATCTGCAGATGCACACACATTTATTTCATTGCACAGAGCCCAGATGTCATTAAGCGAGGACCAGAACATGTTCCATAGACTCCATGTGCTGCCTCAGCCGTATTTCATCCGCTTGGATGGCTGTAAAGCAAGGCCATCATAATGCATCACTGTTTTATGCCACATTCACACAGCATCCAAGAGCAATATAATAACTTGTTGAAGTTCAGCCAGCTTTAGGTTGATGAAACTGTGCGCTGAACAGATATGGAATGGAGCCGGTGTGTGTGTGAGATAGAAAGTTTCAGAAGTGTGTCTCTAATCATATTGTTTGCCCTGAGAACAAAAACACACTGTTCAATATCCTCACAAAGAAGCAGATACAGATTCATAATAACGATATCCTCAAGGTTCAGCCGCAGAGATCGGAGGGCTTCATCTTCATCCCCACAGTGAAATATGCTTGATGGCTGTGGCCATTCAAGTGAGATATGTTTATATCTTAATATAGATGATGCCATCCTTCTTCCCTGACATTAATTTAGTGTCGGGGACCTCGGAGCCTTGTGCATTATGCAAAATAATTGCAGGGGCACATTTTACAAGAAGTCAATTTCAGCAGGCATGAAGAACGACAGTTTGCTGTAATGAAGAGCGTAAGAATCACAAATGATGAGTCAATACTAGCAGAGGTATTAGTGCGGCCGGCGGTGGAGCGTTTCCACACATGAAAATGAAGCAAAACATGTTGTTTTTGTTTGTGACATTATTGAACTTATAATAATTTCTGTAAATGTTCATTCATACTGTATGTGCTCAGCTGCTCTGCATAAACACCAAAGCTGGTGTGACAGCAAAATAAAAAATAAAAACATTTATTCACCATCTTAAATTCCTGTCTTTTGCTTATTAATGTATTTAGTTATTTATTTTGCCTTGTTTTAAGCTTGTCAATACCTGTGCATTAGATGCTTTCATTGTATAGAAAAGAGAAAAATTATATAAAATATAAAACCTTGACACACAGACACACACACACACACATACACACACACACAAATTAGAAATTATCACTCAAAAGATAATTTAAAGATATTATTGTGTTAGATGAGAAAATCTTTGAAATGACTTTGAAAATAGTCTTAAAATAAATATTTTGATTTAAATTTTCATAAATAAATAAATAGATATTGCTAAAAAAATAAATGCTAAAATATTAAATGATTTAAAACAAATGAAATGATACTCTGAAACTATTACTGTCTTAATGAGTGAGTCATTGAATCATTCATTAAACCGATTTGTTCAAATCACTGATTCATTCAAAACTGAAGCAAGTTACTGTCTTTATGAATGAGTCATTGAATCATTGACTCAACTGATTAGTTCAAAAACATGGATTAATTCAGTAACAAAATGTATGGCTTTGTTCTGAACTAGTATCGTTTGCAAAATTAAGCAAAAACAGACCATTTTATCTCTAAAATGTCATTTTGTTTTGTCCTCATATCTTGAATTTTAGGCTCATATAACTGCATTCTAATAGGCTCCATCACGCAGTCAGTCATCCTGCATCATGATCATCAGATACTGAATCAATTATATTACATTTTTGATTGAGCTATCCCTTTAAATATTATGAAGCAGGCTCTGCTGTGGAGCATATCAGTGAGTTCATGAAATAAAGAGTCACCATTTGCAGTGCAAGCCAGATACTACTTAGAAGTCAATGCTGAACACCCAGAACCGCTAGTGAAATTGGAAATTCATTAGAGCACATTTAGTTTAATTGTATTTGATTTTAATGGGAGGCTACTGGAGGTCCAGCTAAATGGCCGGTATGTTATAGCAGAGATACTAGATCTGAGCGTAATGGAGATCAACGGCCCGTATTAGGCAGACATAGTCCTTCTTCTGCTCTTAAAGCTCCATTTCACCAACTTGATATTATTGAGGACTTCTGCAATTAATTTAAACCCCTTCCGCAAAACATAATTTTATTACTCAGTTTAGTTTTTGTTTTCCAGTAAAAGTTTCTTAATGTCTTTAAAACTAGATGCATTTATTTGAGAAGCAAGTTTGTTTAATATAACAGGATTTATATCCTGAGTATATGAAATGCATTATAAAAGAGAATATTATTGAATTAAATTAATATTTTTTTAAGCATAAATTTCATTAAATTTAGACTGAGTTATGCTTAAATTTTAAAATAATTACAGTTGGGTAAAAACATGAAAAATAAATAAATAAATATATATTATCTAAAAATATATTGTGCACGTTTGCTTACTGGAACACAAGACAAAAAAAAACACTGATTAAAATGTATTTATTTATTTATTCATTCATTCATTCATTCATTCATTCATTCTAACTTTGAGCGCTGTTATAACAACAATATAGCTTTTTTTTATTTTTTTTAGGATTTTATGCAGTATGTAATTTCATATGGAATGGTTCCATTTTATCTCCTTTTTCATTTAGTAGTGAATGAAACTCATTGATAATACTGTGAATAGATGTCATACTGTGTAAACTCGGATGCTGACTCTTACCAGGCTCCGTCTGAGGAAAACTTACTCACACAATAATTGGCCTCAAGGCTGGAGGGTCTGATGTCCTAGATAAGAGTAAACCACTTTCATTTTCTGCTTGTCCTGCTCTGAAATTTCACATCAGCTCTTTGCCATGTCAGACACAATCCAGATAAATTCATTTGGAGAAAAATGTCAGTTCTGAAGTTTTTTTTTTTTTTTTTTTTGGTTTGTATTTTTCTCTGGTCTATACGGCATCACCTCAGACATGATAAATTCATTCCATGAGTGAAAGTGAGCAACAAGAGAGTTATTACTGAGATAAAGTGAGTTGCATTCAGCTAGTCATGATCATGTCAAAGAAAGCCTTTATTATTGGTCTCATGTGAGTCTACATGCTTTTCAAGTACATTCATGTGTAAAACATTTAATGAGAGTAAAATTACAGAGGCCCCTTTCAAAACATTGTAGCACCTGCTCTATCTGTTTTATATTTTTATATTCTCTATTTCTATTTTATATCGTTTTATTGCAGTTTTAGACTGTAAGATATAAAACAGACAATTGGAGTATGTTTTACAAGAAAAAAAAAAGTATTTCAATCTTTCTACTTCAAAATTTCACATTCACAGTTTTTTATCTTTGGTATTCATTGTGAAATTTACTAGTGATTTCTAAGTGAAATTCATTTCTACAGATTTTATTTTATTTATTTATTTATTTATTTATTTAATTCCCCCGGTTTCTAACAAGTTCAACTAAATTAAAGTGAGAAATACCAACTTATCAACTAGCTGAAAGTTGCAAAGAATACTTAAAAAGAATATACTGTACACTTAATTGCTTGTTATTTGGAGTTGAATGACAATGATTGTTTAAAATCAATATTAAATGCAGTTAGCTGAACTTCAATAGAAATTTATATTCTGTCATTTCTACTAACAATTGCATGTTGTATTTCAATATATTTGTAATTACACATTTGTAGTGATGAATTTGCAAGTAAGTGCATTAAATTATATAAACTACAATTAAAATTATAATCAAGTACTGTACATGTGCTTTAGTATGTTATTCAACACATTAAAATAAGTGCACTTTTTAAAAAGCATGACAAAGGATTAGTAAAATATTTAAAATGTACTTTAAAGTAAGTCTTAGTTTGACATTATCAAACTAAAGTGCATTTACTGTAACAACAGACCATGTTCATGACTGTGTTTCTTACCACACTTACTGTAAGTGGGCTTCATTAAAATGATCTGCAAGTGCACTTTTAATACTTTTTTCATGAGGGTTCTCATGAGAGTCTTAACATGAACCTCTACAGTTTTATTTTCTGCGGTTCAGTCTGCCAGTCATTTCCAGAAAGCGTCTCTCTATCCTTGCTTGCCCTTCTGTAAAACCGCAGTAAAGTTGCAGCATTTCAGCTCAGTGTTGTTGATATCATGTGGCAGCACGAGGAGCCTCTGCGGTTACGCTCAACCCTGTCAGCAACGTCTACCTCTTTAAAATACCATTTGCCACTTTTTCCCATCTAAATAAATGATGCCTACGAAAAATCAATGCATAGAGCATTGGTGGCTTTAAATCTGGGTTCAGATTGCGTGGCATTGGCTCATCAGGCGTCTTCATTGGAGTATTTTTTCAAGGTGTTCTCTCCAAAGGTTAGCTGGGATGAAGCCTGAGTGTATAATACTTCCGGAGAGCCACAAGCAAACATGACATGATTGGTGTTAAGGATGAACATGTTTACCATGGATCTAATCTGTTCCTTATTGCTTTATTTAAAACCAATTGCCTCAGACTCAAGCAGATGAAGTTCATTATTCGTCCGAGTGTCGTCGGGCGGAAGTGTTTTTCCTCTTTAGCCTGATGGATTTTGTGCTGATTGTTTTTTGATGTGCTGCTTTTTGAATATTTCAAACTCCTTAAAGAGCAGAAAACGTCGCCTGCAGTGCCATCTGTTCCTGCGCCGCTTCTAATGAATCATTGTTGGGTTTAGCTCTGGCGACGGAAACGCCTCTCGCCGTCCCTGAACAAACAATTAACTGCGCTTCTCTAACATTCAGAGTTTTTAATAGTGTCGTTTGTAACAGAACAACAATTCAAGGTCGCTGCAAGACAAGCTTGAGTGTTTCTTTTCTCTCTCTGTAATTAGAAACGTATGGATGTGGTATTTCTGAGCCGATAATGATAACCGATAATCAACAGCTCGTCATTTTGGTGCTCAAATATTTGACCTTTTGTGTTCTAACCAGCTGGATAATTAACTGATTAATTAAAAACCACCCACTTCACACAAAACTGATTTGTTTGAAAGTTTACAATGAGTAAAAGTGATCTGACCAACAAATTAGCTGAAATGTTTTTAGCATAATGCTTTATAAATGCAGAACGAGATGTGAAGAAACTGCCAAAGATGTCTGTCTGACACCTTTGACTAACATTTAAAAATAATAATAATAATATTAAAAATAAAAATAAAAAATTGCATGAATGGAGCACCATGGATCACACAGGATCAAAGTCGTAAACTATATTATGTAACTTTTTGGATGTGTTTTTATATGTTGTGTATGGACATGCAAAGAGATCAGTGAGGTTAGGTCATATATACATGTTACAAAAAAAACAGTGGTGGGCTGTCAGGGCCAGCAAAGCCTTCTCTGCTGGCCTAAACACTATCAGAATCACTGACTTAGTTTTAATAATTGTTTTTTCCATGAATGTGTATTAAATTATTTCCAACAGTCTATTCTCTTCATTTCATAGTTTTTCTCTTGGTCGCGCTGCTTCCAGTAGTGTATGTTTATATTAGAGCTTTTATCCAATCATATTTCAGCAATCGTGTTGCCAGGGCCAAAGAAATCTGCCTAAGGCCTTCAGAATCAGCAGTGCTGGCGTCTGTAGCTTAAAATCAATGGCAATGAAACCGTTGCTTTAACCAATCAGATTTCGAGTTGGGAGCGCCAGGGCCATCTAGCAGGCTTACGATAGCGTCAGCATTTTCTCGTCCTTTGATTGGATGCTCAGAGAGTGCACTCATCAAAGCTAGCAAACAGCATCACTGTAAATCATTTTTGTTTTCACAGTATTGTTAATGTTTCTCAGGTTTCTTATCGTATATGCTGTGTACAGTGCGTTATTGTATATTTGAAAAATATGCGCCTTCTGTAAATCTAAATGACCGCGAAAAACAACCACACAGCTCCTCAGCACCGGCGCTGTGAAAGAGTCATTGTGAAGATGAAAATCCACTAGAGTATGGTAGGTTAAATTTCATTTTTGACTTTTTTTTATTGCTTTACGCATTGTATTCTGATGTTATTTGCAAGATATGAAGCCAGGTTTAAGTTTCCGTAAGAATATCTCAGTTTCCCGAGTTGAGCTGTGTTAACTGGTCTCTTCCTCCGGCCGCAGTGCCACTGGTTTTTCTTCATCATCTTGTATGATTTTTTTTTTTAATTTAACTTGCTCACTTCCCCGGTAAAGCTGTGCTAACTAGTATTTTCCTCCCGCAGCGCGCGGGCAGACCGGCGGGGAGACTCGTGAAGACGAAAAGCAGTAAGAGTTCGTTAAATTGTTAGGTCAACTTTAAAACACATGTAATCGCCTTATTTGTTTTATACCAATGTTATCTGTAAGGTATAAATACGTTTGAGTTAATAAATGTCTGTAAGAACATCGGGTGGACTCTATTTGTTTCATTTTGTCAGGTTAATGCCTCAGCTAGAGATGCGGCAAATTGTTGAATTGTGTTAATTGGGTTTC
>JAFVLL020028527.1:5823-32538 GCA_021397915.2 Tor tambroides | reverse complement strand
CACTGAAGAGGATCCATTGATGAGAAAGTGATGTAATGATACATTTCTCCAAATCTGTTCCGATGAAGAAGCAATCTTCTACATCTTGGATGACCTTAGGGTGAGTAAATTTTCTGCAAATGTCCAGTTTTACGTGAACTGTTTCTTTAAGGAAAGACGTTGTTAGCAAACAGTATATCTTATTATATGTGTCACTGGTAGGTAATGAATTAATCTGAAAATACCTGTTTCTTTATCAGAAACAGCTTTTTAAACAGCTGAACATCTGAAATAAAGGGTGTGTCCAATAAAGGGTGTGTCCCAGCATTCCCTCTGTCTGATGCACTGATGTCATGGCGTGTGTGTTGAGCACTGAGGTTATGTGTGTAGTCTTGTGCTGTTGGATGGAGAGCAGTTTGTTTGTGTGTCTGTCTGTGGTGTAGTAACTCAAGTGTACTGCTGTGCTGCACGCTGCACAATGCTTTCTATTCTCTGCCAAGATAGAGGACAGTATGATGGTGGACTTGTCCTCTCCTCTCTCCCTTTTGTCCCTCAATTCTTGGTTAAAAAGGCCCTTTGTGTCCAGTTGAGATCACATGTCACAATATTTGAACAGCTGCAGTGTGTGTTAGTGGGTGTGATGTGGAGATTGTGTACAGTAGAACACTGGTTGTATGATGTACAAGTTTAGCCCAAAATATCTCATGATATTTTGCTTCTTGTTTGCTTTTACGACTTTAAGGCTTTTCAATCTTTATATGTTTCTTGAGTTTATACATGACGTTATCATAATTTTATCCTATAATCAAGTACATCTCATTGCCTGCAATTACTTCTGCATGCTTGATTTGATTGTTGTGCATTTGATGAATAAACTTTGACTTGACTAATGGAATGTACAATTACCAGTAAGGATCGATTTAACGTGATTTTGTATTCCACTGTACTGCTTTTCCATTGCTTTTCTGCGTAAGCACATGATGGACATGTTTCTTTGTTGAGCTTGCATTTCACGTCTTTTCCAGCATCTCACACGTGAGCTCGAATTGAAATAAGATCGGCGTTTAAAAACATTTTTAACTGCTAAAGCGCATTCTGTGTGAACTGGCCCTAACAAAGCTAAATGGCAGGAATAGTTTGCACAAATATTCTGTCATCATATACTCACCCTGATGTCAGTACAAGCCCATACAACTTTTTCCTTTCATGGACCACAAAAGGAGATTCTCCAGAACATCCTAGCCGCTCTTTTCCTTACAATGAAATGTCTAGAGATGCATTTTGAGTTAAGTTGAACTTGATGGCAGCAATTGTCAAAATTAGAAAAATGCTGAAAAGCAACATAAAATAGACCATACTCCTCTATGTTCTTGTTAGTGTGTGCACTATTTTCGAAAGTTGTTCGGAAACGTGTGATTGCTTTGAGTTAGGAAAATAATCAATATTGAAATCATAATTTCTGTATGCTCTTAACACCAGGTGATACTTCAGTGTAATATTCAATAAAATATTGCACATAATATGGCTGAATAGGTTACTTTTTATAAAGCTTTCATTTATTTATTTATTTAAATGTAATGAATTTTTTTACAAATTAAAAATAATTAAAATAATTAAAAAATCTCAAGTTTGTGTTCCATGAATGGCACAATTTTTTTTAAAAAAAAGTGTTTCTTAGCTGTCCACACTTTTTTTTTTTGCTGTTGACTCATTTGTGTTGGAGGCTTGAGATCATTTTAAACAGAACATATTTATAAAGTTACATCAGTCTGCTGAGAGCAGGCAAAGAGGGCTCATCCAGATGTTACTCTGGTTCTATTCATCAGAACTTAGAAGCTTAGAATTAGTACACTTATATTAAAAAAATAATTAATAAATAATAATGATGTGATGTATTGTCAAGTATGGTGACCCATACTCGAAATTGGTGCTCTGCATTTAACCCATCCAAGTGCACACACACAGCAGTGAACAAATGCGCACACACACCCGGAGCAGTGGGCAGCCATTGCTCCAGCACCCAGGGAGCAATTTAGGGTTCGGTGCCTTGCTCAAGGGCACCTCAGTCGTGGTATCAAAGGTGGTGAGAGTGCTGTTCATTCACAATCCCCACCTTCAATTCCTGCCGGTGCGAGAATCGAACCGGCGACCTTTCGGTTACAAGCCCAACTCTCTAACCATTAGGCCACGACTTCATAAAATTTAATTTATTGTATTTTATTTTTTTATTTTTTCATTTAATGGCATTAACCGGCTGATATTTTTCTCTTCAGACTTGTGAAAGTCCATAGGTGACGTCACACGAATCCTGTGGCTTGTTTACAAGAAATGAGCAAAGTGTTTTGCAAGCTAGCTGAAACTTTCATATAGACTGCCTGACTTGACCATAAACTGTGATTTAGGGTCATTTTGTAACTATTGACAGCTAAGTAGCAATTAGGGCTCTTTAAAATACAGGCTTGTGTTGAAATGTAGTGACAGCAATTGACTGTGTACTTCTTATGTAAGAGTGAATTAAGAGACAGAGGGGAATGCTGGCTACTGGGAGGGTGGACGAGAGGGTGAGAGAGTCTCAACTCATTCAACAGTGAATTGAAGTGCAATTAAAATGCTGTGAATGATCAAATAGAGAACACAGTCCCAAAAGGGCCATTCTTTAAAAGATTCCAGTTATTTGAATCTGAATACAGGCAAATACCTTGTGTATGTGTTTGTGCTTGCGTAGGCATGACATAAGACATCATTTCAGTTGGCCACACAAAGCAACGATCCATCCAATTATATCATGTGTTGTGACAGGGCGTAATTAAAAGTGACTGTGTTATGCAACACATTTTGCATCAAAATTAAGCAATGTGTTTTCTGAATGAATAGTCTGAGAACCTGTGCTGTGTTGTGAATGTACATTTCAAGGTGAAATTAAATTAAATGTTAAATGTGTGTATTTAGTTGTTTGGCAGAAACCTCTGTCTCTGTTTGGAAACTAAGTTACAGATTGATGACTTGATTGACTGTAAGTCCTTGTGAGCCCAGATTTTAGCAGGACGGTTCTGCCAATCTCACACTGATTTGCAGCCATGATGCAACCGTCTTTAAATCAATTCCTGTCCTCAGAGTCTTATAGACAGTCTCACCCTGATCAATACTAACCAGTCCCTCATGTCTTACAGAGCAAGGGTGTCAGAATGTGGTCCAAATGAAACAGCTCATTTGTTGTTACAATAAACATAACAGAAGGACTCTGAGACTTTCAGTTTCAGTGTTACTATTTATACTCTCTGACTCTGACTTTGATGTAGGGCAGTCACTTATAAATAATGACATTTGACCTATGCACATCCCCTGGGAACCTTGAAATCTCCTCTAGAATACTTTAGAAACGGCTCTGTCCTAGAAATAATGTGGTTAAATGAATTATCAGCTTGAGGGCATTTGTTTGGCTGGCCCAAAAACTGTTTGAATCATGCATGTTCAGTTTCAAGGGACTCTGGCAGTGTTTAGGAAGACATATTCTGACATATCCAGATATTTTATCCTGTATGCAGTAATCCACAGACTGACAATCTGTTCCAAAGTCAGGCCACAAACAGGGCAGGAGATGAGCAGTCTGTACTGTTCTGAACTTGATTAGGAGATCGTTGTGCTATTTGGTGGATTTTATCAGAGGAAATTAAATTTTCATGTTGTAGGTTCACTCAGATTTGTGTTGCTTGTAACAGACCTGTTGGACCTTTTAACTGGTATTAGATAAGATATGCACACTTAATCTTACCAGAGTGACCCTTCAGATCTTTTTGAGAAGGTTTTATTGGTTATATTGCATCTTATATGAGTCTTCCTCTGTCACGTTTTTGTCAGTCGAACCTCCTGCATTTCCTTCACAAACCCCAGTTTTGGAAACCCTGCATTAGATGCAAAATATCAAACAAATGATGCTAGAGCTTTTCTCAGAACTTACAGTTTTGTGAGCCTTTTATTAACCAATTGGTCTTGAGAGAATTTTTGTATATGTAAGGAGTCAGTTCCTCTCAAGTTCACACAGGTGCTGTTGCAGAATAAACAATGTTGTGGTTTATCATATTAACATATGAACATGTTCCACAAAGTTTGCCAACTAGAAAGCGTCCATTTTTAAAAAAAATATTTAGTTGTATAATGTTAATGCATTTTTAACTGTGGCTTAAGTGTTCAATTACATTTTATATACAGTATGATGGTGGTAGATCTTAATATTGTAGGTCTTATTGTCTCTGAAGAGCGCTGATCTGAGGCCCGACAGGTCCAGCGTTCTGCTCTTTTAGTTTGATATATGTATCCAGCCCCACCCACTGCTCAATAAACATTCTCATAAATGGGACCCATGATGATGAGCGCAGTGACTTTAACATGCACCATCATGAGTCACACACTGTTAAGCTTAATGCAGAGAGCCTTGAGTGTGAGAAAATGAGAGGAAGGCACTTAGACACACACACACACTGAGGCCCTGCTCACTCCAAGAAGGACAAAAAGCGTGCATTGCAGTCTGAGTATGCTCTAAATAAGGGCAAGTGCAAGGTCATCTCGACTGTGACCTTTTAAAGCAGCAGATTTAGTCTAATGAGGAGAGATGCATGATGTGGAGGACAGAGAGAAAACAAAGAGGTTAAGCGGGTTAATTGAAATGTATTGTGCTTTCTCAGCATGAGATATTTTCTTGTGGTTATATTTAGTGTATGTGTATAAAATACCTTATATATATATATATATGCATTATTTTCTTAACCGTATACCCATTGCTGTCTGCCAGAGAGAAATAGAAGCCTGATGGTGTTGACAGGTTTCGTATTTTTTACTCACGGCTGAGACAAACCTGGCCAATGGATTTAGGGGGATAGAAGTCAATACATAATGCATGAAACAGGAGACACTGGACATCCTCTCTCAGTCTGTTGGACAGCAGTTCAGTAGGAACAGAAAGACAGAAAGACATCAGTAATGGTACAGTGACGTACACAGTTTGACAATTTTTTTTCTTCTCTTCATATACTTAAACAATTTAAAGGAGACCTATTATTCCCCTTTTTACAATATGTAATATAAGTCTTAGGTGTCCCCAGAATATGTCTGTGAAGTTTCAACTCAAAATACCCCACAGAATATTTATTATAAGATTTTGAAAATGCTATTTTGAGTGGAAGCAGAAACACACTGTTTTCGTGCATGTCTCTTTAAATGCAAATGAGCTGTTTCTCCCTGCCCCCTTTTCCAGAATAGGGCTGTGCCTTTACAGCTTGTTCCTCAGATACTCTGCTAAAAAACATCTGTTTGATCTGATTATCATGTCTTTCGTGCTGAAATCATATGTTTTAAACCATATTAGTTTAAATTTCTGATATACGGTTTTCTGAGCGCACACATCCAAAAGCACACGCACAGTAAGCTGCTGTCACACGACGTGAATACTAAACTAAGCTCTCTTTCATGTCTTATTGCGCTTAAACTGTCATATACACACAAGTTTATGTTAAAAACACACGAGTCACAAAAACAGTCAGTTATGTCTCTGAAGGTAAACAGCTGAGAAAGTAACTTACCAAAACAAGTTACTTTCCCAGCCGATTATAGCACTTGAACACGGAAAAAGTCAGATTTTTGTGATATGTCACCTTTAAGCTCAAATCAACATTCATTCATTCATTCATTTAGTTAGTAAGTAGTAATATAACAAGTTGGATAATGTAGAGTCAGCTGGTAATTTTCACAAAATAAATTCTGACAGGAAGGGATACAGACCAGTTTCAAAAAGTATATATTTTGGGTGCTTTGATTGGATTAAATTATGTTTTTCACCATCTTGAGTCACATTTTACCTTACCTCTTTAAAATACATTTTAAACATCAAACTATTATTTCATGTAATTAATAGGATATCTTAAAAATGACATGCATAATAAAATTTGATGCATAAATGTATAACTAATCAGAAAAATGCTATTCAAAATAGTTTTCAATGAAATACTGTATAGCATGTCATACTGCTGAAAAAACTGCTGTCACTGCTTAACATTTCATTTTAACTTCCTATACAGTCTTTATTGGAAAAGCTAGCCTCATACTTTATTGACTGGTTACAGCTAGACTGTTGTTAATCTCTGGTTTGGGTGGTGCTAATGGTTTAAAGGCAAAAAGTCCACTGTGTTTTATGAAGAGTGGAATGTACAGGTATGTTGGAATGATAATTATCTTAACCGCATACACTTCGGTGGAACGATAAGTTAATGGCCTCATTTACCTCCATTAAATCACATTTAAGAGCAACTGGTTCCATGTACCTGCATACCAAGCACTATTTAATGAAGTTTACCAAGCGAACACAAACTTAGGTCGATTTCAGCAGCTTCATTTTTTATGTTTCTTTAGAATATAATAGTCCCAAACAACATTTTCTGTCTCTCGTCGTATCTCTCTATGGTCTCTTCTCACATTTTTTCCAACATTATAAATAAATTAAACTCAAATAAATCACACTTTGTGTCTATTTATTTATTTATTTGGTAAGTACTCAGGAAATAGGTCATATAAATCAATATTAAATCCTGACAGGGGGATCTGGATCTTGCACTGTATTTGGAAAACAAAAAACTCCAAAGCAATCCTTCATTTCCTTACTGTTTCACAACCCTGGGCTGATCAGAACACATAACTGTCCAACAAAAATCTACGACTACCACAGCCACATCTTTTATGTCTTTGTGTAGTCAAAAAGCCACTTCCTACAAACACACTCAAGTGTTTTCAAACCAAGTGTGAAGCGAACAGTTCCACAGTGTGTAATGTCTTTTTTCTGTTTTCAGCGAGGCATTTAAATGACTTTAACAGCTCTGCCTTCTGACCCCAGTTCAGTTTTCCTGCCTGTAAAAGTACCACAAATCTGTGACTGTTTCTTATCATGTAATTGCAGGACTTCATCTACGTGCCTGTTTTGGCATTTTGTTCTGTGTAAAATTGTTCTTATCTTCACTCAAACAGTGGCAAGAAACTTTTGCTGTTGTCTTAGGCTAAAAAAAGCAACATTTCTGTGTTAAAGAGCTCATTCAGATGGACTAGTAACAGGTAGCTCTATGTACAGCTCTCATTTACCATTATCTGATAAAAGAATAATCACTCATTTATTGTTACAGGCCCTATTTTGCTACAGGTCACACAGGAACAGATCATGGTATCGGTCACAAACTGCTAAACAAAAAAATTCACCAGATACACATGTTGGTGGCCTTGTAATTGTTATACTTTCAGTTCCAATGCTGCCAACAGGCTACACAAACAACGACCAGACTTGAACCTTGCAGACTAAACCAGACATGAGATTCTGTACCTTGGTCTATTTTGAGTATGTGGGTTTCATTTCCCAAACTAGTCAATCCATCTTGAACACAGGACATACTGAAAGTGTGTACAGGTTAATGTACAGGTTAAAATTAGCTTGAAAATGAAAAGAAAAAAAAGAAGAAATTAATATAATATGTATAATAATAATAATAATAATTATATATATATATCTATATATGAGCGTAAATATTAATAACATAAATAAAATTGTAAATTGCATAATTGTAAATATTTGTTATAATTAATTACTATATATTTCTAGTTTATTTTTTATTTTTAGAACTGATTTGCATTGTGAAATTATTTTCATGGTAATCAAGTACATTAATTCTCATTACGGTAATGCATTTTATAATTGTCATTGCCTGAGATTATCCATTTTTCTTATTCATTTACGATTATTCTCATCATTAATTATTTATCATTGCATTAATGATATACTACTTAAATTACTGTTTACATCATTTGTCAATTAATTGTAAGTCATTGTATTGTAGTGTATTTTCTTAAATAAATTTATATTATATTTTACATGAAATGTATTAAAATATACTGTAATACAGTTACTTCAGTAAATAATTTAAATATTATCATTATATAAATATTTTTAATGATACATCATAGGTATTGATATTAATATTAAAATTTAATTTATTAATGTTAATAATGTTAATAAAAAACTTTTTTATTAAAGAATAACAATTTAATAGCTGTTAAAGAGTTTGTATAACAGTAATGAGAATTTTTGGTGAAGTTATGCTTTTTTTTTTTTTAATAAAAAATAATGTCAAACAACCTTATTGGCCCTAAAAACTGGCTTTAATCATAATAAAAAAAAAAATTCATACATTTTTTTAAGGTGAAAATATGATCTGGCCATGTTCTTGACAGGTGATGTCAGATTCACCAATAAATAACTCAGTCTTCAAACACCACATATTACACAAAGCTATGCAGCATATGCAGGCTCAGTGTGCTGCTTTTCATATCTGCGCTGCCTACATTTGCACACGTCATAAAATATCTCACAAATCTTGCATTCGGCCACTAGCCCGGTGAATATCGGCACTGCATCTGTCCGGTGTCTGTAGTGATTTAAATAACCTCTCTCAACAGGAGCGCCTGCTCACGGCCAGCGGGTCAAGCTGCCGCACTTGGGAGGGTGCAGGAATGCCTGGCCGTCTTGTTGTGTGTTATTTCTGTATCCTGGCAGCCTGCTGCCGGTACATTTCGTACACGTAAGGCGCGCACACAGCAGAGTCAGTCAAAGCTGAACCCCTGCCTTTCCTCAGATCACCACACCCACCTCCTCAAGACAACCATTGTGTCTTCGCAGGGAGGATTTTCTGTGTAAACCAGTGACATTGTAGGGAGGAGGGGCCTGCTTTTGCTTTCCCTCCTGGTCACGTGACACATTCCCCTTCCAGTAACCACAGCAACCAGCACTGGTCCAGCCTGTATCTTGCTGTTATGAGAAGAGGAGGAAGAGAGAAAGAAAAAGAGAGGCGAGAAAGCCCAAAATAAACACACTCTTCCCAGCAGCTGTCAGAGATCGCAGTAAGTGCCGTTCACTTGGCTCCTTTGCTTTGACTGCGTACTGCTTAGTGTGCATGCTGCTGAATAAATAAGAGGCATCCTTACTGGCTGCTTTGTTGCGGTGGATGACATCATTATATTAATTTAAATATGAGATGCTGCTATGCTAGTTTAACAGGGCTGCAAATATAGACGATTGTCAGAGAGACATGCAGCCGGAATATTATGGGTGGATCCCTGCGACTGCGTTTTCATAACCTGGGATGAAGTCTCAGTGGGATGTGTGCTTCCCATTAGCTTTTTATAACGCCTCTCTGCCAGCACGGTTTCTACGGTTGTGATGGAGGAACTGGGCCTTGTGTGCTCTGTTTAATTAGCAAACCTACTGTGCCAAATACAAGCACAATTTTGGGTCACCCTGTTCTGCTGTAGAGCATCCATATGTGGAACGTCCTTGTGGCGCTGGAGGAGAATATAATGTTGTTATATTGCAGAGAGATCTCATTTGATGCATGAAGAATTAGCTGACTGCATGAGAATCTGATTATATGAAAGAATAAAACATGAAGAATGAAAAATAGATATTATATTGCATTTAGGTGCACAGGATAGGTACATAATTCAATAAAAACAGAAGGCATATTACAACAAATGAATGTTTGTATGATGCATAATTCAGTTAATTTTGCAAATCATTGTAAAAAATTTGCGTTTGATCTTACTGGATGTCATTTTACAAAAAGTAACAGTGATATACTGAGAATAGATTTTTTTTTATGGAATAATTTCTGCTAACTCTTGCTAGAGCTGACAATAACTTCTATGAATACAAACACAAGGTCAAAGCATGATAATTACTTTTTAAATTACTAATAAAAATGTAAATAGTTTGTGGTTCTGCTATTAAATGTATGTTGGTTCATTTATATCATTTTAATAATTTATATTTATTTACTAATACAATGATAAACTTTTGGAATAATTTAAACACTGTTTTTAAATTTTTTAAATTTATTTTTAAATACTTTTAACAATATATCATAATAATAATAATTAATTTTTGAAGGTTAATATTCCTGAAACTTTTTATATTACAAGCACTTTCTGTGTTTATTTGCCTCTTTATGATGAATCGCTTGTTGTATTCCTCAATTGTAAGTCGCTTTGGATAAAAACATCTGCTAAATGAATAAATGTGAATGCAGAATGTAGAACTTTTTTGCATAAAATAATGTCAAACAATCTTATTGGTTCAAAAAATATAAAAAGTATAAGCATAATACTTTTTTTTTGCTATGACCTGGACATGTTTTTGGTTCACCCATATTTGAAAGATCCAAACACAAGGTCAAAGCATGAATATGTAAGGTCACAGGTTTTATATACAGTATATTTGGATAGGGATGCATTTTGATGTCAGTCATTTCACAATCACCGTGTCATATTTTAATATTTCACCTTCACAACGTTGAAAGGAGTTACTGTTGTCTCCTACCAGATGTCAGACTGTGACTTAATACTATAGGCCTAAATGATTTCAAATGCTACTTTATCATTGTAATGTAATGGGATATGATTGATAACAGTAACCGTAATGTTTGATGGGCTGTTCTATTGACTTTTCATTGGATGTGTTTTGTTTTGTACTCCTCAGTAAATCCCACAAAAGACTTCAGCTTTATATCTGTTGCATCTGTAAATCTTGTAGCAGCTGTTGGTCCATCTTTTCATCTTTAAAGACAGAGCCTTTGTCTTGGGTTATGTTGAGCTTCTTTGTTTTACAGGAACACAGACATTTCTTTTACTCTGAACTGTAGATTAAGTGATTTCTTTGTGGAATGCAGTGTTTAGATTCTCTTCCGTAAATTATTTTCTTTTGTGCAGTAACACCAAACAGATGTAGACCGTCATCGAGTCATCAGATGAATTATGTGTCTAGTCTGAGAAGCTTAGCCTTTAACTTGCTCATACTTAATTTAGATTTTTAGGTTGAAAGCCATCAAATCATCCCTTCATGAGCAATAATGACCTAATTAGTGCTGACTAAAGTATCACTGTTGCTAGTACTCATCCTTAGGGTTTGGGATTTGAGCAAACCGCTAACCTCATTTATTAATTTTTGGAATGTAACTCATCCCTGTATTGTTCTAGGTGAATTTCTATTTGAAAACTTGCAAAATCTTTTTTAGAGACATAGAGTGGGTTTAGAGACATATATGTGTTTCGACTTGGGCCAGTAAGTAAGCAGTCCCACAGAACACCCAGTAAACATCCTATAGCGACCTATTTTTGTACAGGTAGAATCATCCTGTGATAAAAAGTTAGATCTAAATAAAATCTAGTTAGATCTGACTCTCTAAAATCTGTGTAATGCATTTTAGAGGGAACCACAGGAATGTGCTAAGGATTCTAGAGAATATGCTGCTATCTTTCCAAATGACTTCAGTACCAAAGAATGTTCTTTTCACATTAGTTAAGCTGTGAAATCTGCTATCTGGCCGGGATCTGGGAGCACTCTTTAAATCAGTCTAGAGAAGGAGAAATGCTTAAATTTAGTTGGGACAATTAAGTGTGATTGTAAATCTATGACTTTGGAGCTAGAAACTGTGTTAATTATATTCAGATTTGTGAACAGGACTAATAGATTGTGTAAATGTTATGCTACTGTACATACACCTTTCAAAAGTTTGGGATTGGTAAGATTTTATTTATTTTTTTTGGTCTCTTATGCTCACCAAGGCTGCATTTATTTGATCAAAAATACAGTAAAAATAGTAACCTTCTTAAAAATTATTTCAATTTAAAATAACTCTTTTCTATTTGAATGTATTTTAAAATGCAATTTATTCCTGTGATGGGAAAGCTGAATTTTCAGCATCATTACTCCAGTCTTTAGTATCACGTGATCCTTCAGAAATCTTTCTAATATGCTGAATTAGTGCTTAAGAAACACATTGTTATTATTATTATTATTATTGAAAAGTATTCATTTCCAAAAAAAAAAAGACAACCTTAGAACGGTATGTGTATGTATGCATGAATATATATGGTAGGAACAATCATAAATTTAAATAGAGTCCCTAGAGCCATTTTACTTGTTTTATTGCATTTATTCATTCTTTAAAAGTTGTTATCTTCACTTATGGAGTGAAGAAAGCTTCTCAGAACAGCTTGTGTTGATGGATGGCAGATTTAATGTGGCATAACAGAGTCAGGATATAGCTGTGGTTGATGTTCTTGCTCAACATAGAGAGATAAACTAAAACCATCTGCACTGGAATCTATGCACTTTAAAAAAAAAAAGAAAGAAAAAAAAATCACAATATGGCGCATACCCTTGGGGAGTAGTTTTGGCACATGCTTTTTTACAGATAACTTTGTTACTGATTTTCATAGCATAACCTGAATCCTATATACTTTGCATCTTTCAAGGCTTAATGGCAGATTGAAGGTGTACTTTAAAATAGACATTATATAAAAAGTAATACCCTTCACCTTTAAAGCTCTGCAGTCACTGGTCAATGTACTTTTTAAGTGGGTGTTCAGTGAGTGTTGGTGTGTGGAGATGATAGTATTATAAGAACTCAACACTCAAAGAGAGGAACAGTGTTTTCCATTTAAAGCTATATACAATCACATACTCAGAAACACCTCAAACAGTTGTACATCAACAGATAAGTGGATATTTTTATAATGCTATCTTTGCATTTGTCCTTTGAGTGATGTTCAAGAACATTCACCATACCCTTCCATCATCTCAATAGGAGGCATATTACATAAAAGTTTTGTTTCTCAGAGCAAAATATGTTTGTTGTACATAACATTTGTTTGCTTCAGTTGCTTTCTGTGAGCTAGATTTCCCCACAGTCTTTTCTCAAATCATCTGACGGTTCTGTGAATGAAAAACAAGTCCTACTGCAGTATGTTTATTTTTTGTGAGTTCCACATCTTTACTTGAAGCCTGTCAACACAATGAATCCAACTTGCTTTAAGTCTGTCAGAAAAAGAAATACAACTTTTATAAGATGTCCTCGCCTTTTCTGGGCCTGTATTTGGGTTAGAAAACCATAGATAATGATCAAGGAACCAAGCCTTTTTCATTTTCCCAGACTGCTTGGATGAAGGGACACTGAATTTTCTCAACCAGCTGGCATTTATAACTCCATAAGACTGGGCAAAATCACAGAGGTCATAGTGGTTGAGTGTACCCTAACCACCGCTGTTTAAACTGCCACAGACGACAGTGGCTGCTCCCTGTCCAGACAGAGCATGCTTTGCTTAATAACACATTGTACTGTTGCAGTGGAGCATTTGTTCATATATCAATCGCCTGATTTATATAATATTTTATTCCTAAAAACATGGTGAGAAAACTTTTTCTTTTCTTTTTTTTCTGGCTCTTGACAGATTAATGAAGTGATAAAATGAGACATCCAAAATGCCCTCTGTAAAACCTTTAATGTTAGTTTAATGTTAAGAATTCTGAACTTGTCTCTATCCATTGATCAGTTTTCTGTTTTGGAAATACACAAATTCTGCTTAATTTTGCTCATTTAAACATGCCTGCAGAACACTTGCAATACAAAACAATTGTCTCAATTTTCTGTGAATTAATCAGTTATAAGGAAGTATGGTGATTTTAGTTCAATTCACCTGTGGTGGACAAAAAATAATAAATAATAATAGTTATTTATAATAAAAATGTTACTGTTAATAAATTATGAATAATGCATAATTAGGAGTCATTAACCCTAAAACAGACGACAGAAATAAAGAGAGAAGCAGGTGTAGTCTTCAAACACTAAACAGATTACAAAATCAGGAGTCCCAAATCATTTTTAAACCTGAGAACGACCTTGCCTGGTGACGTCATTTGAGAAAGCCAATCAGATTAAGCTGTGGCAATGTTCCGCCCATTGCTGCCAGGAGTAGGGGGAGAAAGCCAAGAAGTGTTCTTTCTTAACCGCCGTGCTTTTACAGTGAAATGCCGAGGAATAAATTCAGCATCGACTGAAAGTTATAAGTTATTACCTTGTGGACTATTGTCATCTGATACGTGACTGTTTACTCGTGAGAGAAATATTAAGGTTGGATTTGTTTCTTCCCCCTCTGCTGTTCCATAGTGTGGGATCCTCCGTCGCTCTCGCATTAGCGCCTTTCAGTTGCTGCAGTATGAACAGACACACAGGCGGACTGATATAAGTATTTCGGTTAAAATGTTTTGCGCTTGTTTGGGATTTTGGGAACGACTTCAAGACGGACACGTGGAATAATAAATAATGTCATTGCTTTGAAATTCGTTCTTGGGAAGTGCACTGGCAAAAGCGTGTCCTTGTTTATTACTGGATCCATGAAATAAAGGTAAGCACCTACTGCGGTGATTGTTGTTCAGAAACGGTTACTTTGTTGACTGGTGGTGTGAGGTCCGACTCATTTCAGCGAACCGGTTCTTTTGAGCAGTTTGTTTTAAAGAACCGGGTCAAAAACCGATTCATTATTTTTTGCATTATTATGCTTTAAAACGTTCCATATATTGCCGTTTAATTAATTGTTTTCGATTAAGTTTTGTTTAAGTGTGTTTATTGTAATCATGTGTCCCAGTTCAGCCATGTTTCAGCTCATGATAACAAAGTGATTTAGAACCTAAACATATTCTGCACTTGCATTTTGCAAATTCATATTCATCTCTGGCTAATAAAAAGTTTTTGCGCGTTTTGATTAAATTTTGTTTACTAAAAGCAACTGTTTCTTATATATGTGGACAAAAATGTTATCTTATACTTGTTCCCACAACGTTTTATTAACGTTTCTGCGATTCAGCTGTTAAAGTAATTTCATCTCCATCTGTCAAATCCTCGGTTCACCCCACATGCTCATAGTATCAGATCAGTCATCTGTTGTCGGTTCATTACGTATCGGACATGTTTGAAATGAACTCTTCTCGGTTCATTGAATCCGTGAGTTGTTCACTGGAAACAGCTCGGTCCAGTTCAGTCCGATTCGTGAACGAATCGTTCAGACTGGTTTTGTATAGAATAAAAAACAAACAAACAAACAAACAAAAAAAAACTGGTTTTGTATAGAGGTTCTATGGATTCATGTAAAAGATCCGACCCTAAAGAACATCGATATCGTTGTTAAACAGAGTTACTCATTCCAGCGAACCTAGACGCCGGGTTGTTTACATTTTATAATAACATTCATATTGAAAAAGTAGTTCACCCATAAATAAAAATGCTGTCTTAATTTACTCTCCCTCATGTTGTTGCAAATCTATGTTACTTTATTTATTCTGTGGAAAACAAAAAATGTACGCAGCATCATGACAGCCTGAGTCACCATTCACATCCATTGCATATTTTACGTACTGTGAAAATGAACGGTGACTTGAGACTGTCGTTATGTCTGACATATTTTGCGTTTAACAGAAGAATGTAAGGCTTGAATCAACATGATGCTAGTCAGCTGTTTGTGTGCACTATGTAGAACTATTTTAATGCACATTAACTCATCTGTATAATGTTTATTAGTGTTACCAAGAAATATACAAAAATAACAAATGGTGGTTTACTGCTTGTGTAAGCTGGACATAACACACATTTCTCCTTACCAGAGAGATATACAAAAACAACAAATGATGGTTTACTGCTTCTATACAAACTGTGAAATATGATATTTAGTGAATTATGCATGTGTTTGTTTAGACTGCTGCATTCCATGCAGGATTCCTCTGGTCCTTCAGGGAGAAATATGTGTTATGTCCTCACTGAACTAACCCGTTAGTGAAGGTTACCATTGCATCATTACCTGTGCTTCTGATAATCTCACCATGCTGTGATGTTTGCCCATGACCAATCATAAGATAATGTAAAACTTGACTGAGAGTGGTGTCTGTCTTGCTTACCCACATTTGCATATTGTGCCTTTTTCCATTCTCATGAAGACTGCCTTTGTAGCACTAATGGTTTTATTGATTTGATCTTGATGTTTAACACTGATGCATTGCAGGCATGCTGTTTACATGCAATTAGTAAAGAAGTTAGTTCTTTTGACTGGCTAGTATTTCTATATGGATTGTCTTATGGTAATGGTATTATGTCTTAATATTATTGAGAAAATCATAAAGTAGAAAATGTCCTGATGGAGCGAGGAAGACTGTTTTGCTGACTCAGCTCAAACCCATCTGATTATTTTGGCATGTACACCAGGCTTAGATTAGATTAGACGTTTGACTCTCTAACAGCAGCCAACAGTGGGAGAGAGAGGCTGTTCGTTTTTTTGACCTGGGAACCAGACATGAAAAGACTGTGGGGTAGATCTACTTAACTGTGACTGGTTAAATGAAAGTTAGGTAACATTTACCAGTAAGAAGACTCAATAGATTGCATTTTTGGAGGTCCAGCGTGATTTATTTACAATAGAGTTCTCCTTTGCAGGCTGGCAGATAGTGAAAGTTCACGCTGTGGGCACTGAGTTAGCCTTAAAAGGAGATGTCTGCAACTTTCGGCTATATTGTTTAGGCAGCGGCACTGCAGGGATTTATTGCCAACATTTTTGATTTTCAAATTGTGCACTGGCTTTGCCAGAGGTTGTAACGGAAATGTCACGGAAGTGGAATTAAAGAGATTCCTTGTGAATGTAGAGACGGAGTAAGTTCTGTTCATGTCGGTTCATGTCTTCTGTTTGAATGTTTTCTATTCATTTGAATTGTCTTAAATTGAAACGTAAACTATCTACCTATCTATCCATAACTGCTAGTCATTTTTAAGTGAGAAATGTGTATCTTAACAATTTGAATGAAAATAATCTGAATCATATTGGTCCTAAAAAGCAATATCGGTTGATCTTGACAGTATTTCACTTTTACTTTTTTTTATTTTGTCGCTAAAGATTCCCATTTTGTGTTCCCAAATTCCCAAGTTGTGAATTTGGTATGGTTATATAGCCTACAGAATTTGGAAAGTAGAATAATGACTACACTGATCAGGCATATTTTCCTCTGTTTCTTCCTTGTTAACTTTATTTGATCTATACGTGGTATCAGAGATAAGAATTGATATCTAGCTTTGTACAACTCTTATTGCTTTTTATGGATACAAACAATGTGCCTCTTGCTTTTTTTTAAAAAGTCATCATGTAAAACTGGATCACGTAGCAAACGACCTTGAAGTGTTGTTATAAATTTTATATGCATATGGGTGTAAAGGGAAGATGGAAATTGACAGGGGACTCTTGGACTTCTAATGGAAAGAACAGACTCTGCAGCTGCTCTGCAGTGGATTATTTCATTAAACTTGTTTTAAATTAGGAAGATTGTGTAAGCACTTCCTCTAGCTTACTGCCCACTGCGTCTGTTGACTTTTGAATATCGCTGGAATCTAATGAGTCATGTAAGATGCCAGAGACGTTAGTCCGGCGTGTTTTCCTGTGACTGTTTGAGTTCAGTTTGAAAATGTTTGCCTGTGTACTGCTGGAGTTATGGGAAACATGGCAGCTTTTTGCTTTATGACCTAACGCTTGTGTTATGAGAAGTAGATAATAAAATAATGTAGTTTCTTCTGCAATGTCAGATTAATGTGAAAAGGATGTTTGTTCAGGAATGAGGAATGTGTGGTTGTGTTTTTCAAAAGACCTCTGAACCGATGGTAATCAATCAGTGTCACCAAAGTCTTTTTGCTTTTAAGGAACCTGTCATTTTTCTTAATTTTTTCTTTTAAAGTTGAAATCCAGACCTGCTCCACATAGTAATTATTCTCAATCAGTGGCTTGAGTTTGGGCTAAACTCTGTCCAGTCAATGGCAGCGTTTGGGGAAACCTGTTTGGGAATAGGCTAATCCATGTTTTTTGCAGTTCTGTTTGGTGCATCTTGTGGTGCAAAATTTAAACACTGCCACTTTAACCGTCACTCTTTTTATCCATACAATCGTGTCTTCGATGACATCATCCTACTATGCTGTACTGTACTGCATTAAGGTCAGGCAAAGTGTGTCAGCTGATACTGTCAAATAGCATGTGATTACTCCCTAAAAACCTTTAAACACTCTTCCTCAATCCGCAGAACTCTCTGACCTGTATAAAATCCAATGAGATCAGATGGACATTTGATGCTGTTAGCACAAGTTTAGGAAAGATGATGTAATGGGTGCACACACAGCATATTCCAGACAGGACATTAGCTCTTCTTGCTGTTTATTGTCTATACACTGCATGAGGTCTCAGGTGGTTCACAAATTCTAACATTAAATTCACTCGTTTACCACCTCAGCCACCAGTTTCACTTGTCTCATTGCCCTTTCTCTGCCTTTTGTTTTCTTTAGTAGCTTGCGGTTTGTTTTTTAAATGGATAGTTCACCTAGAAATGTACATTTTGAAATTAAAGTCACAGTTTTCTCATACCGATGTCGTTCAAAACCCATATGACATTTACTTTCACGGAACTCAGATAGTTATATGTGTTCAACTTGTTCTTTTCTGTGGAAGCTTGTTTCCACCATAGAATAAAAAATAAAGGTAACTGCAAATATTTATCTCACCATTTCAGTTTTTTCAATCTCACAAGACTTTTTTTTTTCTTGCAATTTTGAGGAAAAAAATCAGAATTGTAAGAAATAAACTTGCCATTGCAAGGAAAAATTGTGAGAGAAAATGTTGCAATTACCTTTTTTCCACGGCAATAACTGAGAATTGCGAGAAACTCTGAAAAATTCTGACAGAAATTGTGTCAGAATTGTGAGATGTACACTCAGAATTCTGAGAAAGAAGTGAGATATAAACTCTCAATTTATAACTTGAAATTGCAAGATATAAACTTGAGAAAAAAGTCTGAATTGTGAGAAACTCTCATTTGCCAGGAAAAAAAGTCAGAATTGAGAGATACAAAGTTCCAATGACCTTTTTTCTTCTTTTCTTTTTGTTTATCCCATGCCAAACAAAATCTCCTATACTTTTCTTTACTGCAAAACTTGACCAAAGGCATTTTTCTGGTTTTCCGTGGAAGAAGGATCATCAGATCATTTTGGAATGACTTTAGGGTGAGAAAACAATAACACAAGTTTAATTTTTGGATGAACTGACTGTTTTTAAAGTTCCCAGTGACCCTATTTTGCCCTTATCTTAAAAACAGAGAAGAGGTGGAATAACTTTCCCCGACATTATCACGACTGATCGGCCAGTCTATTCCTCGGCATGCCTGCGTGTCTCACTCAGATAAGACGTTACAGTGGCAGGGTGCCGCCACGCTCTGCCCACATTCACTTCTAAGCAACTGGCAAAGGATTCTTCCTTCGTCTCTCTGCCGCCTCCTCATCCACACCTCCTAAGCGACCGTCTCCACACATGCTGTTTATTTGGAAGAATCCAGAGAGACCCAATGGTGATTTCCTACAGGACCCAGTGATGCAGTCGTCGTTCTGTTGGTTTTGGCTACAGGCTTTGCTTTTTTTGCCACTACTTTTGTGGTGGAACTCTTGCTTGGAGAAGTTTGTTTTGATTTGCTAGATTTGTTGAGTCAGCTTTAATGAAATAATGTCATACTTTTTTATATATGTTGTTTTTGTGCCCAAAACAGTCACACTTAATGTCAATATTGGATATGTTTTAACTGGAACTGTGATGTTTTGAATTCACATGTCCGATGTTAGAAAGATGCGGAAATTCAGAGCGAGCCATATGTGAAGCTTAGTTTCGGTAAAAGTCTTTTTGGACTGAGGTTTTGATTTCTCATAGTGTCAAGTGTTTTTTTTTTTTTTTTTTACCAAAAATTATCCTCTTTAATCACACACAATACTATTTTAATGTTATGCCAGATATGTTATACATTCTATTATATTTTGACTGTCTTTTGGCATTGCAGTAATCTTAATGAGTAATATTTAATATGGACTTCAGAAGTATCTTATCTCAAAGGGTTTATTTATTTATTTTTATATTTTTCTTGGACTGAACCTTCATCCTTTGGGTGATGGGGAAATGTTCCTGCTTTGACATCACGTGTGTTATGTGTTTTACCATTTTTTTTATTTTTTTATTTTTGTGAGTACTTTAGGGATATTAGTAGTAGGCCAGTCTTCCTTTTAAGATCAGTTTCCATTATTTTTGCAGTTGTCCTCTCGCTGACTCCACAAAAGAAGCTTTTATTTCACTCGTCACCTATAGTTTGCAAAATTGCTGTTGGATTGTAATGTAATTCAGTATGTGTCTGTTTTCCTTCTAATGAAAGTCCATAGAAGTGCTTAGCATCTGTCTGTGAGTTTTGGGTTACAGGCCTATTGAAGATCATTTTGTATTCCATTCACACTTGGAGTCCGCTCTTTTCCTCTGCTTGGTTGGCGCAAGCTCCTGACTTCAGGCCAGTTTTGCATTTTTCCCCCCCTTAAAATGTTTGAGGTTAGGATTTGAACCATGGAGGTCGGTCCTCAACCAGTACATCAGGAGAAATGTATCCTCGGCCCCTTGGCGTAGTTAAAGGTAGCGAGAGATCACAGATGTTGGAGTAACATGCACGTCGAAGCAGGAAAGGTTTCAGACTGCAGAAGATTGGCCAAAAAGAAAACCTCTCAGAAGTTTCTGATAAGCTCCTCATATTTATTGCACTTGTAATGGCCTACATTTAGGTCCAGATGGAATTTGCAAACTTAATTTGTTTAAATGGATTATGATTCGTAAAATATTTTTGCAGAAAGTGCTAAAGTACGATCTTATACATTCTCTCGTAGTCAAATGATTAATGAAATTTAGTCAAATATTGAATAAACCAATATGTGTAGAACTTTGTCAATGTCTGTGTTTGGATTTCTGTTTTTTTTTTTTTTCTGTTCAGCTTCTGCCTGTGTTTGCTGAAGATGAGCTGTCAAACCAGTACTACAGTTCCTTCTAATGAACTCCTGCTTGAAGTAGTTGGGTACACATTGAGCAGATTGAAGGTGTTAATCAAAGATGCGTCATGATGGATTCATGTCCTGTTGGAATTACTATAATTATACATAATTATGAGATGGAAACTCTTAGGTTAGCAATACTCAGGGCTGTTTACATCTTAAAATTTTTGTCTCTATGGCAGTGCAAACAGCAAACTTGATCAATGGAGGAAAATAAATAAACAATTTTACTGCACAAATTAATCTCTGTATTCTGTTGCAAAATTTTGAATGTGCACCAAATTAAACTGGTTATAATAATGCTATTGATGAAATATGTTATGCCTAACTACCTATAACTAACTTGTTGATATGTCTGTTATTTTGGTTCTAACATAACATCTCAATGGTCAAGTGAGAGGAATCATTTTCATAAAGTTTCTAATTTGTAAGTCCGGAAACTATAATTACGGTAATTCTGATATGACATGAATGTGGCAAAAGACCAAAAATAAAAAAAAGTGGGTAATAAATTATGATTTCAAAGTGTTTTCAGGTATATGTATTTATTTTTGGTATAAATATTTTTGGTTTGATTGGTGAAGTGGTTCACTTTTGTATTGTCTTTGGTTAAAGTAATCATTTACACTAAAACAAAAAGAATTCAATCATTATTTACTCATGCTCATGTCATATATTTAAAAGAAGTTCATTTTAAATATATGTAATACACTTATAGTATATTTAAAATATAATATAAAAATAATAAATGCTTTTTGGAAGCTTGACAGCTCTAGTCCCCATTCATTGTAACCACCATAACAGCAATAACAGTTTCCTTTTGTGTTGCACAGAAGAAGGTCACACAGGTTTAAATCCAAATGAGATTGAGTAAATGATGACATGATTCAATTTTGGGTGAACTGTTTCTTTAAGTAGTCTAATTTAACTTGGGTTTTCGGCATATAATCATTTGGTATCAGGGTCGCAGTTGTTTGGTGGTAAGTGTGTTGTCATTGATTAATGCAGGTAAAGCCAAAGCTTTGGCAGGCCTGGGTCAGTCACGGCTGTCTGGAGGCTTGTTTACCCTGCGAGCCAGAGTTAACCCCACCCACAGCGCATGGGATTAGATCAGCATGCCGTATTCACCGGATTACAGTCTTGTCTTTTTCTGAGACCAGGCAACTGTGTACAGTAACTACCGTGTCTGTTTACTTTGCTGAAGTGGGAGATGATATGTAAGATGACACGCAGTTGTTTCCTCAGCCGGTTTCAGTCTGAAAGGTGTGTCTGGTGTAATTTACATTTCTAATGAAACCTAACAGACAGAGTAAACGTGTTTTATTGTGGTCGAATGACATTGCAGTGCTTACAGAGTCTTATACAGAAGTTCTGTTGCTCTCTGCATCATCCATTTGGGTGTCTGGTTTTCTTGAATGAAATACTTTAGTTATGAACAACACTGAATCATCGTTTTCTAAGTTTTACCAGGGCATGAAACGTCTTTGCACCTGGCTGAGCATGCCCAAAACTTTGGATATCATGCTTCTTTCCAAACAGTTGGAGACCTAAAATAACTACTGGAGCAGGAATTTCAGCATCTCTAAATCATTATTAAGCCTAAAAGCACATGACAGGATGGAGCAGTGGGGATATAATAATCACTGTTTCCTTTGCCTTGAAATTTATTGTACAGTTTGTGGTTGTTGGTCCCAACCATTTGGAATTTAGCAGTTTAGCAGTGTTTGCCGGTTAATTGTAATGTGTGGAGTGTGTGTGGTAATCAGTGTGTGGCAAATTAAAAAAAAAAAAAAAAGTTTATGCAGAATTGTTTGTAGGGCTGGGCGATATGGCCTAAAAAAAAAATCCCCGATTTTTTTCACAAAAAATCTGATTTACGATTTAAATCGATTTTTTTCCCCCCTACTTAAAATCAGTCTGCAGATGACAAAGAAATTGTTCAAAACAAGTTCTAACTTTATTTTGTTTTGATTTTCCCTCTGGGATTTGATCTGGATTCCCCCCTTGGGGTTAAAGTGCAATCAGAAACAACAAGCCAAAAAGACAGTGAAAAATGTAACATATAAAATGACGTAACATAAGACATAAAATTATGTGATGCCCTTTGGCCTAAATCCGTATTCAGAAAGGCACTGAAAACAAATAACGATTGCTAACGGTTGCCTGTTACATTACCAGTGTTTCCCACAGACTTGGACTCTATTTGTGGCGGCATATATGCAAATTCATTCTCTGCCAGCAGGAGGCGCTTTTAGAGCTCGGAGAGCTCTAAAACAAAACGCTGTACACAAATTAGCGCTCTGCTCACAAATACTGCTTTATCAGACATTATATGCAAGATGAAATGAAAATGACATCCAAAATTTTCTGAAGACAGTCGGGTTCCTTCAGAAATGCAGTGATATAAAGACACCCGCACCGTGTTTCGATTTTGAAACGTGCAGTGCTTGTTTATTCAACGAAGTCAAAGCTTTTTGAAAAAAAATATATATATCTATTTGTGGCGGTCGTTTTGATATTGTGGCAGGCCACCACAAATAAATCAATGTATGGGAAACACTGCATTACAGTACATAAAATTTCACTTACCACATAAACAGAGTAAGGAGAGATGACTGAGGACGATGACAAATGATTTGCAGATCCTGAGCACCACGACAAACATCTAATTCTGTACAATGTGTGGTAATACTGCCGCTCTCTGTAGTATAAACAGAGTACGTGCGATCGCGAATCTCCAAAGTGAAACTAAAAAGCCATCGTGCATTCAAAAGCGGTTTCAATGCCAGGCATAATAGCGGCTCCCTGATGCCTGCAATTTTATACAGTATGATTACCTAATGATAAAACTGCGAAAGAAAGTATTGAAATATATATTTATCTCCCATCTCGTATTTATTCCCTTTAAGGAGTTCCGTAGTACATGTCATTTTTTTTTTTTTTTTTTTTTTTTTTTAGAAAAACCGATTTTCATTCAAACAAATCGACATTAACTACACATTCGAGTTAATCGATAAAATCGATTTATCGCCCAGCCCTAATTGTTTGTATTTGTTCAATATCGAGGATTTTATATGGATCAACTACAAGTTTCCAGCTTTTGCAGTACACAGTAGAGAGTTAATTAGAGTAAGATGCTTAAAGTATTTGTACAAGCTAAAACTTCAAGAAATCTTTTGTTGGATATGATTCAAACAAAGGTTTATTGAATGAATCCTAGTGTTTTGATTATTGGTGTAATTCTGGTGCCAATATCTCTGTTATCAACCACACATTTCTATTCATGGAAAGCCATGCAAATATGAACATTTCTAGAGAAATCCAGGAAGTCAAACATTTAAATGAAGAGTAAGGCTACGTAAGGGCATAAGTGATGTATTTATTGTTGCTTCATGAAAAAGATTTTAAATGAATTAAAAATGGATAACCATTTGTAATTTCATTATAAAAAAATATTGAAAGTTATCAACTTTTTCAATGTGTCTCAGACAGTTGCATCATGCAGTTTTGAGAGCCATATACTGTAGATATATACCTGTCCTTAGTTCTAAATAGCACACAACAGTCTCATTTAATTTTAGTGAAACTTGTGAAAAAAACAATTTGTATTGTTCTGGATCTCTCTACAACCATAAAATTGCTATTTTTACAGGACATTCCATAGATACTGTGATTCACTGTATAGACATGAGATAATTCAGATGACCCACAAATAACTGGGTCAAAATGCATATATTTGTCACATAAAATATCAACACTCTAGACAACAAACTTTGAATTTTTCAGTTACACCTCAGGAAAAAAAAAACATTTTCTTGGCACAGCATTTCTGTAGTGGAATATTTTCATAATGAAGTATGTGTCTCTGTTTGTGGGACCGTCTGTGTTTGGACTGTGTTTGTGGGCCATGACCTTTAATGCTTCTCTTGCTGGTATGGAAGATGATAAATGATAAACTATGAAAAGCTAATTGATGACAGAATTTAAGTCTATGATCTGTGGTTTAGACAAACATATTGACTGTGATTTGTTTAAAGGAATAGTTCACCCAAACATAAAAATTCTGTCATGTCATTCCAAACCCTGCTATTATTATTTTTTTTCTGTTACACATAAAAGCAGAATTTCTTTCTTTTCCATACAATGACAGTTGCTCTGTATTGCAGATTTCTCAAATGTTTAATGTCACTGTATTCACGAAATTAATTTTTCTCTAACTGTTCTGTTTTAAAACTGAGATTATCTTTGTTTTAGTAAAATTATGTATTTTGTTCTTTACTTGGCATGACAAACTCAATCTTGAAATTCAAACGGCTATGCCTAAAGATTCAAAGCTAGAATGAATCAAGCTATTGTACACAGTCTCTGAGGTGTGGTGAATAGTGTTCAGATATGGGTAATATTAACAGGCATTTCTGTAACTTAATTTGGAAGTATTAGCTACTTTTTAAATCAGGAGATTCATGACTGTCACCATTCTTTTAAAAGAAGAAAGGAAAAGCAGCTAATTTCAGGTGGATAATGGCCTAGTTTGCCTCAACCACA
Source organism: Tor tambroides (assembly GCA_021397915.2). Lineage (NCBI taxonomy): Eukaryota > Metazoa > Chordata > Actinopteri > Cypriniformes > Cyprinidae > Tor > Tor tambroides. The sequence goes on along the minus strand of JAFVLL020028527.1, from coordinate 7,231 downwards.
TCGGTTTGCGATGTGGTTGAGGCAAACAACCCCTCCTCCATTACAGCATGTGTATAATGATGTCATGCTTCTTTGGTGATGTTTCCATAGCGACAGCACTCCGTCTCACCTGATTGTCTGGAGGGAAAGGCACAGTAGGAGGAGGAGACATCACAGCTGCTTGATAGACGGCACAGCCTAATGTTTTATGCGGTGCTAAAGGAAGCCCCTTCGCTCTCAGGGGAAAATCAAAGCCAAGCAAAGAATAAAAGACTTGAAGATAGATGCGAAGATTCTTTCTATAAGATAAATACATTATGAGTTGTCCTCTAGCACAATAAGGTTGCGATTTAATTTTTTGTGTGTATATCTTGAGATATGAGTTATGTGCTTTGTCTCACTGGCTAGTAGTCTTAAAATATTTAATCTTTCCCCTCACAGTCTGTCATGTGAAAGTGATTTTATTTGTGTTTTGTGAATGTTGCATGTGATCAGGTGAATTCCTAAGAACCAGCAACACTGCAATAAACTTTACAGTGGTACACTTGTCAGTGGTAAATGTGTCCTGCACCATGATATCAGCAGCCCTAAATTCTAATCAGCAGATATTTGGGTATATGTGACCCTGGACCACAAAACCAGTCATAAGGGTCAGTTTTTCGAAATTGAGATTTATATACATCATCTGAAAGCTGAATAAATAAGTTAGGATCGGACAATATTTGGCCGAGATACACCTATTTGACAATCTGTAATCTGAGGTTGCAAAAAAAATCTTAATATTGAGAAAATCGCCTTTAAAGTTGTCCAAATGAAGTTCTTAGCAATGCATATTACTAATCAAAAATGAAGTTTTGAGATATTTACAGCAGGAAATTTACAAAATATCTTCATGGAACATGATCCTTACTTAATGTCCTAATGATTTTTGGCATAAAATAAAAATCAATCATTTTGACCCATACAATGTATTTTTGGCTATTGCTACAAATATACCCCAGTGACTTAAGACTGGTTTTGTGGTCCAGGATCACATATTAACATCATCAGAATTGGCTGATAGTAGGGCTGGGCGATATGAGCAAAAATTCATATCTAGGTATTTTTTGGCTGATCTGTGGAATGCAGTATAAATCACGGTATTTACACGTTTGTATTTGGATTAAACAAATAAAGTGAATGTAACCATAGGCATATATTATGTTAAAAAAGGGTTAAAATCACATTACATTCTAACATAACATTGCAATCTAAAAACAAAAATAATGCTTTTAAAGCAGAAGTTAAATTTACTAAACTAAAAATGAAAATAATCAAAAAGCACAGACTAATTAAGTAAAAAGGCTGTTTTGATTACCCCATTACAGTCACTTTACAGTTAGTGCTATCATACAAATACACTTACTTGTAGGTTTAAAATTCTACATAT
>JAFVLL020028525.1:0-21609 GCA_021397915.2 Tor tambroides | reverse complement strand
GATGAAGAGCGTTTAAGCTCAAAACATCACCTGTGGTGAGAACATAATCAAATACTTGCATAGAAGTTCAAAAAAAAAAAAAAAATCAAGCTGGTTTGTCAAGACAGGTTTGATGACACAACTAGTTCCCCTAAACAGATCTATCTGAATATGCAAAGTTTGAATATGCAAAAGATGAAAAATAGGATTTGAAGGGGTAGATCATCAGTGGATAATGACTAAAATAGTAACACTTTACAATACAGTTGTATATATTAACATGAACTGACAACGAACAATATAGATAGATGGATAGATACACAGACAGACAGACAGATAGATAGATAGACAGATAGATACATAATTGAATAATTGATACATTAATTGGTTTTTAAAAATAAAAGTGGATTGTGAATGAGCAGTGAACAATGAACCAATAATAATAATAATAATCAATTATTGTTCACGGTTAGTTTATGTTAGGTTATTGTTAGTTATTGCACACAATAATGTTTGCTTTCTTGCAAAGCATTATCATAATATGGATTTATATGTCTAGAGTCATATGACTTTCTTTTATGATACTTTTTATGAAACATTTCACATTAAAATATCGTAATGCATCTTTGGAAAAATTAATGACAAGTTTGAATCTGATCATTAATCAGTGTTGACAGAAGTTATGAATCTGATCAGTAATCAGTGTGTGTGTTTTGCACGAAGCATGTGGCTGCTGGATTACTCAAGGCGTTGAGCTGCAGGTGGTTTCAACTGAGGTTTATAGAGTGAAAAGACAAACACATGATGGGCTCGTGAACACCTCAGCAAGAGTAACCAGAGACACATGAGAGCATCACAGATCGCCTTTACCGCCCCCCTGCGATTGTAAATGAGGCAATGAAGCATATTAAAATGACCAAATTGGGCAAAAGACACACTCTCTCCAGGCAGCAAACTAAGGTGTGAGCTGACAGACTTTGAGAGGAAACAGGTCAGAGATAATGATGGGAGTGTAAGTGTGTGCTGCTGTGGCCTTTAAAGGATGTGGGTGTGTGTGTGTGTGTGTGCGCGCGTGTGTGTGTGTGTGTGTGTGTGTGTGTGTGTGTGTGTGTGTGTGTGTGAAAAGCATATTTGCCATGTAAATAAAACAAACACCTGATAAACAGACCAGCTCTTTTTTTTCTGATTTTGCAAGATTACGGCTTGTGGCAAGACATTCAGTTCAGTTATTCCAAACATGCATTACCCAACAGTCACGAAACAACGAACAACGTTATCAGCAAGCACGTCCCACCAAGTTACTCAACCCAAAATCCATTCCCTCTAGAACTTAACCTGTTTCTGACCAAACCCTAGTAGGCCGAATACAAGTTGGTACTGCTCACACCAATCAAACACACTCCCAGACAGGCCGGAATTCCTCGTACCGGATTCAGATTGGTGCAAAGCCAAAAACAAAGCATCGACGTTCTGTTAGTACACGTTTTGAATGCCTCTGAGGACAATTTTCCTGTCTTCTTTCATGTCTTTCTCACAATCTCTTTTGTTTGATTGGGGGGTCTGAATGATTCATGGTTTCGGTGAGCATATCGTGCATGCTGTACATCCATATCCCACAAAAAATAATGTGGAAGTGTAGCGTGATATCTTCTCAGGATATCTCCTTAAAAGCATTTGTAGGTGGAAGCTTGTTCTCATCTCTTACCTCCCTGGTTACAATACAGACACGCTGCGCTCATATATCGATTCCTCATCTCCTATTTACAGTAATCTGACCTTATACTTCAGCAACGTATTAATTATTATCTTGGGTCGGCATTACAACTCAGCTTAATGTTCTGTTGCATTTTTATGTTTATTTAATATTTAAGCTACTCAGCTCAGTGATTCGATTTCAATGATTAAATCTACCAAATGCATGTCTTAACTTGATATTTTAATTCAACTGCACACTATGGCTATGTAACCTACCATTGCATATAAACGCCTTTGAAATTTGAATCAGTGGTTCTCAACTGGTTTTGCTTCATTAACCAGATTTTACAATGAACATCAAATTGTTAGCTAATGCATAACCACATATAAAAATCAACAAAAATGTCCATAAAATCATACATAAGTGTTATCAGTATTAGATTTAAATTTTCCAATCTAATGCAACATTATAATTGTTTAACTGTTCAAATATTTATACTTGAATCTTTAATGAGCAATTTTTGATGTTGTTGTTGTTGTTGTAATGTTGCACACACTTCTCACAGATGCAGCATAAAGCAAGCAATGTATCTTTTCAAACACCAAACCACCAATCAGAAAAGCCGACGTTTCCATGGAAATTGTAAATCAGCCAAAAGTGCTCAAAAGTAACCACACATCCCCATGAAGTCGAGTCAGCCTTAATTTGCTGTTAAACTTCTTATATACACGACCATATTTTCAAATAATCTTAAAATTCGTTGTTTCGTCATATCTGTAGTCAATAGTTTTATATTACAGTGTCTTTTATAATACAATTACGTCATTCACAATGTGGAGCAAGGAGAAAAAAAGAGGCTGTGATTTTGGAGAAAGACTTTGGCAGAGGAATCCCAGTCCAACAGGTGGTAAAGTGTAAAAGAGTGAGAGAGAGAGAGAGAGAGAGAGAGAGAGAGAGAGACAGAAAAACTTAACTCAGACACAAACTTGAAAGTAAAAGTAAAAAGTACGAAACTTCACACGGTTTAACTGAAAAATGAAGATTAGCATTCACTTCCATCCTGTTATCATTCAAAAGGAAATAATTCAGTTACTTAAGCAATTAAATCATCATTCATGGCACCTCTGTAGAAAATGACACTCATTCAATTCAGTATTAGCACTTTAAACTGTGATGTTGACTCAGAAAAACCACAAATGCTGCATTCATCCCAGCCGGCCCACCCACTGCAACACAAACCACTACACACTTCACCTGAAAGAGTGTATCTGTTAAACCACTCATACACAGCCTTAGTCACTTCACCTGGGTCAGTACCTGTCATACTGTGAGTCACTGAGGTGACATGATGCTTGCTACTCTAAAGTTTCTTTGTTAAATAGAGGTCTGTTCCAAAACCTGATGAGATTCACAAGAATGAGTTTCAAAAATGAGTTTCCACAGAACAAGGGTAAAGCCTAACTATAACAGGAACTCATAAAAGATGAATTGCTCTACATAGCCAACAACTCTTATTTTGACGATACAAACCATATAAACGTGAAATGCAGAAGCAGTTTGACATAGCATGCTTCTAAGCTCATTTTAATGAAGATAAAATACATAACACATTATGGAAAATAACCCATTTTAAACTATTTTTGTCAATACTTGCTCGGTTTTGAAATAGATATATTTATAATCAACATTTCTCTTGGCTCATTCTGCCCTTTTGAATGCATTTTTTCCCCATCACAATGCAATCTGCCCTCTCTGTTTAAAACACAATGCTGTCTTAAATTTTAGCCACAAAAAAAAATGTTGCTGCCTATGTTTCGGAAAACCTTTCTTGTCAAGAGTACACCTATGAAGCTTTAAAATGCAGTTTGGTTAAGCATGGTTTAAACTGCACACGAGACCTTTCTAAGATTTTTGATTAAAAATAACTGTCAGTTTGTTTGACAGACCAATCCATCAAAACTCCAGTTTTTGCTTGATCCAGTCCATATTTTTCACCTGTTTAGTGAGTGTACACAACATATGACTAATATTATTCAGTTACTAATATTTGTTTATGTGTCCCACTGTGTTGCACATACACACGCATTTATCTGATCTTAGTCCAGTGATGTTATCATTTACTGAAACTCTAACATTTTTGCTAATTTAAATTAAGCTGAAATAAAGTAATATTTAACTATTAGATAAAAGACTGTTTTAGAAGTTATATGTGTCCTCCGAAAACCAAACCAAAATTAGAAGTTAACGAAAATAAGTTTCTATTGAAGCACTAAAATTACCAACTGAAAACAGAAAGAAAATTAATAAATGAATTACATTAATACAATAAAATTAAGAAATAAATCGAAACTTAAGGTTAAGAAATAAATTGAAACTAAAATAAAATCTGAAAAAAATAAAACTAAAAGCTAAAAAAAAACACTAAAATAACACTAGAACCCACAAAGAGAGAAAGAAACTGTAAAAATGAAAAAAGTGAAAGAGTGCGTTTTATAAATGATGATGGCTTAAACATTACAACCACTCCTTGAGAAATGCAAATATTGCCCACCTTTACCACAGGGCTCTCTCTCTCTCTCTCTCTCTCTCTCTCTCTGGAAAGACATCACCTATTCACACCCTCACGTCTTTCCTATGGGAAAGAATGTGCTCATTCATGTTCTACCAAGGATATCACTTAATCCAATTGAATGTAATCCAACTAAATCATCTGTACTTTGCTATTATCCATCATAGAACTGGGAGAGGCGGCGGTTTATTTGTTTACCAAGGCCTAAGGGGTTAGTTATTTCATAAATGGCATGAAATAACAGTAAGAGTATCCAAAGAACACACTGTGTGTGTGTGAAGCAGTACATTAATGTGTTTGACATCTACAGGATGCTGCTGGTAAAACAAGCCCACACAGCTCAACATTGAATCACACATTCCTTGATCTGTGAGAAGAAACTTTCACTCACTTTCTCACTTCCCGTGCACCAAACCCCATCGCCGAGTTATGCATTTCATTCAAAAAACAGCATGGCAATATTTTGGCACATGTCCAAAAATATAGTAACATCATTGCACCATATGTAAAAGATGTCAGTCCTTCAGAGGGACTTGTGTCTGCTCCCAGCTGTTGGTTTCCATTTGACCCAATGAACATTTACAGCAGGCATTTGCTATAGGACTGTGTTTATTTAAGCTGTTTTTATGGTTCAGATTTCAGCAGCCTCCATCCACGCTAAATACATATGTTACACCCTCTGTGCTCAAACATTACAGACAGTAAGATCTCCATATAGAACTAGGGAGAGATTTACTAAACAGGGCAAATTAGTGTGCGAGCGCAATCTCATAAAAGCACTAATGGGAGTGGAAAGTTTGACAATGTGTAAATTAAAGAACACAGACTCAGTCGGATAATTTCCATAATGACCAACGCAATCTACTAAATAAGAACAAGCAAAGCCAATAGTAATCAGGTTCAGGTAATCTACTAACAACACAGGCTCATAATGGGTTATGCTTTTTCTGAGAGGTAAATAATGGCGCAAATATCAGTAAATTGACTACTGCAAACCTTAGTCAATTACCTTAAATTATTCATCTAAATCCTGTCCTCCCATAATCTTTGCATTTGAAAGTGAAACTCCAACAAATGCATATTCAATAAAGTCTAATGTTTCACTGTGTGTCTGTAGTAAACCTGATGGTAGTTTTGTAGCGCCAAATGAGGGATTGCGCTTGTGCAAGCTGTTAAATCTGGCCCCCACTGTTTTACACTATTTTTTGCTGGTTTGTTTTGACAGCAAAGCTGAATGCAAACATCAAAATGCATCTAATTGTATATTTGTGCATAGCATATGGCAAAGCATAACAACAACAAAAAAAATGCAGTACTATTCAAAAGTAAGGTTTATTTGTTGAAAGAAAGAAATACATTTTTACAACAAATCCTGTTTTTTAACTTTGGATTATTCAAAGAATCCTGAAAAAAAAATGTATCACGGTTTCCACAAAAAGATTTATGAAGGGTCATGTGACACTGAATAAACTGAAAATTCAGCTTTTCCATCATATGAATAAATTGCACTCTAAAATATATTTACATACAAAACAGTTATTTTAAATTGCAATAAAATCTCACAATAATAATTGTGTTTGTAATTAGTAATAATTGTAATTATTATACAATAATAATTTCACAACAATATTCCTGTTTGGTCACCGATTCTCCCTATTAACAAATCATTAACCATGACTTTTGCCTCAATAAACTCCTAATTTTGCTGCTTATTGATAGTTAGTTAGTGTATTATATATACATATATAATTAAGAGAGAATAAACTGATTTACTAAAACTTAGAAATACATATACATGGGTCAAAGACGAAAAAGGGTTTAAGCATAAAAACAATAAGTGTAATACTGCTTTAATTGTTGTTGTTTCCCCTCCCCAAAATTTAAAAGTTTTCTGTTTAATTCAATTACAAATTTGTTTTTGTTTTTCTGAGCACAAAATAAATATCATATATTTTTCCCTGATTTACAGAAGACACTCACTAAAATGTCATTCAGTGTAATGGTCTTGTCAGGCATATTTACAACAAAAATCAATTTATGACATATTAAAAGACTAATTACTTTCACCCCAGATATTAATTAGCTGTAATTTTACATTTTTAAAATTTGCCACTATCCTAGGTTTTGCTTATTTGTCAGCAAGAATTTTTTACTCATTTAAAACACAATAAAATGTAATATGCTCCCTTATTCTTTTATATATTTTAATATGTACAAGTCAAAATAAGCATGATGTTTGATTTTTTACATAAATATTGTGTTACACTGAATGACAATGTAACAATATTTCAACCAAATTTTGACATTTTGAATCTTTGACCTACTTACAACATGGAAATAACACCACAATAGCACTGTTTGATATTATATCATACTAAAGATACTAAAATAAATGTGCATGCTATTAGATAAAACAATTCTAAGTATGCAAAGATGTTTACTAAGGCAACCATATTGCTCATAATTCCTCAGAAATGAAAACACCCTAGCAACCACCTAGCAATGCCACTGCATCATAGAGCTGATTTTTGCCACTCACATTTTCTTAGGAAATGTAAAATTATTATAATAGAATACAGATCAGGTCACATTTCAAGAGCAATATATGAACTTTATGATTAACCACACAACTAATGATTGACGTTAACACCCCCATACTCTGTGAGAGAGGGAAGCTGTCAGTGTGGCGTCTCTAACAGATCTCTGGACTTTGATGAAGCCGCCAGCCAATCAACTACACAGGCCACTCAGATACGTAATCTGGCCTTTCTTGCAACACAACTCAGAATAGCTTTGGTACGGTGGGAAGATATGTCCTTACACACATATGCAGTGTATGAGGTGAGTGATGGAGAGACAGACAGACTCCATGTTTACCGAGCAAATCCAGTGTGAGCCGACAGTATGTAATATACACCCAGTGACCCGCTCCTGACACCATCTATCTTATCTGCAGAGTTAAATTACTCTGTAGTTAAAGGAACACTAGACGACATTCATGACATTCAGCCAGTGTTTCAAGGGGTATAAACAGTGGCTTCTTTAAAGAAAAAAAATTCAAGTGATGTCATTTACTCACCCTCCTTCTCTTTCCAAACCAATGTGACTTTCTTTTCTCTGCAAAACTCAAAAAAAGATGTTTTAAATAATCAACAGGTCAGTATTTTTCGGAAAATTACAACAAATGGATAATGAAGCTTTCAAGCTTCAAAAAGGACACAAAAGCATCATAAAAGTGGTACATGTACTATATTCTGAACATTATATCATAAACTGACATCTTGACATCTGACTGGCACATTCATGAGAGCTCATTAGAGACAGCAATGGCTGATTTGTGAACAAATCTTTTGAGTTAAACCTTTTCAATTTATTGGTTCATATGGTTAATAGGCTCTGGATGATTCGTTCACAAATCAGATTCATTCAGTTCTTGAGTTTCAATGATTCAGTCACAGCAATTAACAGCTCAATGGACGATTATCACTGAATAGTGATTTCCTCACATGAAGGCATGTAATAACTTCAGAAGAGACTTCAAAATATTGTGCAAGAGTCATATGAACTACGTTTTATTTATTTATTTATTGAAGCATGCAACCTCAGCTCCTGTTCTTGTTCTGTAAATTATGACAGAATCACTCATGCTCAAGCTAATGATTCTATGATGTAAAAACTCATAATTTAAATGTCCCCATCACACTGGCTATGATAAAAATGGCAGCTCTCTGACTAGGTAACCGGTCATGAAGGGCTAGAATGAGACTGTGAGTGATGTCATTGGCTAATGTTTGATAACTGCTGAATCGATCAACAAAATAAGCTTGACAGATGCACTTTCTCAGGGCTGTAATAGTAACTAACCAGCGTGTGTTATTGCAGCGGTAACATTAGTACATTACACTTCAATTTTAGCTAGCTGTTATCACGTGAGCAAACACTGCCTGGTACTCTCTGTTTTGATCTTGGATTTGTTCTCAAAAGACTGATGATACACAGGGTAACTTTAGATAATGTTGCCATCAATGGGCAACCAGGTGAGACACAGGGCCCACGACTGATCTAAAGTATCCAGGTAGAAATTTGTTACTCATTCTCAGTGGGAAAGTGAACAAGCAACATTGCTCAAAAAGTTGCCCCGTGTATCATCAGCCTAAAGGTTCATTTTTCAGCTGACAGGGGAACATGTCTTCAGCAGTGTCGCTCTGACATTAGTGTGGCTGTCAATCATGTTCCCTGTACACAACATTCACTGAACAGGGTGCAAAGTCAGGGCAGAATGACCATTAAATTTTGACCTTATGCAATTTTGTTATAGTATTTATTTTGGGTTATTGCTATATAATGCTATCGTCAACACAACTTTTTTTGGAAAGAAATTAATATTTTTATTCAGTAAAGCAGCATTAAACTGATTAATAGAGATAGTAAAGACTTTTTATGACAACAATGAAATTATACTAGAAATAAAACCTGTTTTTTTTTTTTTTAATTTCAACTCGCCATCACAAGAACAACTTACATTTTAAAACATTAACCCCTGGTTTCACAGACAAGGCTTAAGCCTGATCCTAGACTAAAATGTAAGTCTGAGCTGTTTCAACTGAAAGAAACTTGCACTGATTGATCTTAAAATATATCAGTGTCTTTAATGTGCCTCAAGATGCACACCAGTAATGTTTTTTTCTAAGCACGTTTATAAAAATGACTTAAATGTCCTAATTGAACTATGGTCTAATCCTGGCTTAGTCTAAGCCCCGTCTGTGAAACCGGGTCTAAAATAGAAAACAGTTTTTTACAATTGCAATAATATTTCACAATATTACAGTTTTACTGTATTTTTGATCAAATAAATCTTAAGCATAAGAGAATTCTTTCAAAAACCTAAAAAAAAAAATCTTACAGACTCCAAACGTTTTATAAATAAATTTCGTTATAGCAAGTAAGATTTAAATAAACACTAATTTTACTGAAAATTCACACTATTTATTCACATGGATGTTGGTAGATTTTGAAACTGACAATTGGCACAATCTTCTGATGCTGCTAATCTATAATTGGCCTATTAATCAGCATGGTCAATCATATGAGTCTCTCTGTAATTACAAAGAAACCAAAATGTAACATTCGTTGCTTTCAACTTCATAAAAGAACAAAGAAACCTCATTTTCCACTGAGCTCTGACAGGAAGAGCTGTGTTGAGGTCGAGAATTAGAAAGTTGAAAAGCAAAGAAAGAAAATGCATCAGCAAAAAGTTTTTTGACAGTCTGAAATAGTTTAATAATGATCCCAGTTCTTTTTGAGATCGAAATTAAACCAAAGCTCATGATTCAGGAAGGAAACCTCTCTGTGTATGCTGCGGTAACACATGCAGAGGAGTAGGGTGTACAAAGCCTTTTAACCGCCCATAAAGTTTTCACTGCCTTTGCTTTAAATTCCTGTGTGAGAGAGTGTGTGGCATACATGTTTGCGTGGGACGGCTATGTGGTCTGTGAGCGACAGCTTTTCCATTCTTTCACCGAGTCTACGCGGCATCCTTCCTCTCCTTCGCTGAGCTTCACATACTGTGGTCTAAGAAGGCGTCCGAGGATCTTCACTAACTGTGTTCCATCACGGCCCTTCGAGACAGGACTTAAGACGAGCGTACACGCACACCACAAACGCATATGCGTATTATGCCAATGCACACACACAGTGCACAGCAGGCACTTTTCGTTCCCTGGAGAATGAGTGTGCCTGTATACTCTTAAAAGGAAAGGTTCTTGCAGTGATGCCACAGAAGAACCGTTTTTGGTTCCCCAAAGAACCTTTCAGCGAAGAGTGCTTAAGAGAGGATGACCATTTTTTAGTTCAAAGAACATTTAAGGAAACTTTTACAGGTGGTTTTTTACTAGCTCACTTTAGTGTCTCTAATATTTTGGAGCCAGATTCATGAAACATTTTTAAGAATAATATTCTTCTTAACTGCTATTTTTCATCTTATTTTCAAAAAGGAAAAAAGTTTACAATATGTTTAGAATATATTTTAGAATTTTAGATACTAATTAATGTTCTTATTTTCTTAAGGATGTTCTTAAAACAACACATAAGAAGAACTCTTGAAAAGAACCTTGTTAAAAATCTAAATAAATAATGATATATAGAACCGTCGAGAGATAGAACGTTAGATAGATAGAACAAGGGATAGACAGACAGACAGACAGATAGATAGATAGATAGATAGATGTGCAGAATTTTTCTGAAGCAACACCAGTGATTGATAATGCAAACAATGTCTAGTCATTATTATGTGTGACGCAACTTTTTACTGAATTTGAAATTCAGTAGTCTAATATCTCTACTAAAACAAGTTAAAGAGGGAGCTCATTTTTTAAATTTATGCCCATAAATATGAAATAATCTTTGGCAGCTTTCAGCACACAGGAAAGCACCCATACACCAGACACATTCACTGAAGAGAGAGCACAAAAAAGAAGTGTTTCTCTTTGAGTTGATCAGTGAGAGCTCAGCAAGAACTGCCATTCATTCAATCAGTTAAAGCTAAGATTTTCTTCTTAAGAGGAAAAAAAAAACTTGGACTTAAGAAATTTCTTAACTTGTATCTCATGAAGATTTTTGTGAATCTGGCCACTGGTCTCTAGATATGGCTCAACTTCCTTTAAATGTAAGTTGAAGTGTTTTTGATTTGATCATCTTTCATACAAAAAATGTAGTACATTTAAAAAACAAAAACAAATACAAGTGTAATATCTTAGTCATTTTAACAAACTTCAGTAAATAATTTATCCTACACTACACACAAGCAAGCACCACTCACATTTTAAATTTCTGTGAAATTAGACTACCAAAAGGGACGAATCATGGAAGTCCATTTAGCAGTAGCACCTGTATCCTTAACAGCCCAATTATTTGGTGTTTTAAGAACAACAGTCTTTAAGATTATGACTGACTATGGCAAAAATGCATAAAGCATGGCAAGAATTAATCAGAGAAGAAGAAAAATGAGCAAAAAATAAAGGTGAATGATAGGGAATGCTAAGGAGGACTGTGTACAAACAACACAAAACTACTGCAGCAAAGTGACAGCAAACCTCAAATATTGACCTTGAAGACCCTGTTTTCTCAAAAACAGACCACAGAGAGCTTCACAAAGCCAACATCCAAGAAACAGCTGCAACTGCTAAAACTTTAATAAAAGGTACCATTGCTAAAATGCAAAAAATCATGATCATGAAACCTGGACAGCTGAAGCAACTGCAACATCTGTCCTGACCAAACAAATCACCTAATTTGGATATCATCAAACCACTGCTAAATTAAAGGTGGTGGCAAAACACCTTTCCAATGTGTTACATATATTTATACACACACATATATACATACATAAAATCACATTACGTGCTGCACATTCTTTCTAAATCTCTGTCCACCCAGATGTTCTCTTTAGTTGTCATCACGCCACCACCATTCGCACCACAAAGCCCTTATACGGGCGTCTCTGTAGGCCATGGTAATGACAACTGTTAGAAAGATCAAATGTCTCAGCCACGTTGCATTACACTGAGAGAGAGAGAGAGAGAGAGAGAGAGAGAGAGAGAGAGAGAGAGAGAGAGAGAGAGAGAATCCATTGTGAAGATGTTGTTTGAAGTTTGAGAGGGAACATGTAACTCAAGGAGCACAGAGAGGTGGTGAGGGCTCCTGGGGATCTGCCAAACTTCATTACCTCAGCACGACACACACACACACACACACACACACACACACGTCCATGTGGCACTAACACCATCAGAGTGTGTGGCACTGTAATTGAACACACAGAACGGCCTCCTCATTCACGTGGCACAGGCTTGCAATAGGCTCAGTTTCCATGGTTACCACAGACACTGGATACAAGGCCAGCTGCATTTTGGCGGGAAAATTCCCTCTGAAAAAAAACTTGTGTACCTTAATATTCTTTGTACTGAAAAGAGATGAAGAGAAGATCTCATTTCAGCTGTGAGGGGGAAGAAAACAGGACATTTTTTCTCTTCATTATTGTTTGTAATATTCACAAATTGTTTGTAATATGCAAAGTTTTCCCAAATTTCACCTTTACAAAAAAGAAAATAATGGTATCAGCTAGTAATACCATGGCACTTTGATATATACCATGCACTTATAAAAGAGTACCAAAACTATGATATTATGGTATTCTTAGACATATCATTGAGTACAATTAATAAACCATGGCACACAAATTTCATTACCATGGTATATTTTACAGTACATAGTACTCTGGTGATGCTATCACTGTACCATGGTACATTTTATAAGTGTAGTGCCATGGTATCTAATGCCTAAAAAACAGTGATGGTATCAGATGGTAACACCATGGTATTTTGAACATACACGTGATATTTTGGACATTTACAATACCAGTGCTATGGTATTCTTAGACATACCATGGAGTACAATACATAAACCACGGTACATTAATTTCAAAATACCATAGTACTGCCATCTAATACTATCTACTGTACTGTATAGTATGTTTTTGTAAGTACAGAGACATAGTACTAAGAACTTTGAACATACACATGATATTTTGGGCATTTACAGTAACAGTACTATGGTTTTATTGCACATAGCATAGAGTACAATATATAAGCCATGAATTTCATTATCATGGTATATTTCAAAGTACCAGTACTTCCATCTGATATTATCACTGTATCATGGTATAGTTTTTTGTTTTTTTTAAGTGACAATAATTATGTACCATGGCCTTACCACAGTATCAGAGGGTAATACTATGGTACTAAAAAGAAATGGCACTAAAATTCATAAGGTACACCATGGTGCTACTATGGTACTATTTTGTAAGCATGGTAAACTAAATATTTTGCAATACAACAGTGTGAAAACAATATTACAGAGAGTCATATTTGTCAATCTGCTAATTTAATTAAACATAATTTATGGTCACTTTGTGTCACAATGAGAAACACATGAAATGCGTCACTCTATCAGGCGTTATCACAATTTGAGGAATTGTTAACGCAATTTTAGGAAGGGTGTAATAAAACACACTCCATTGACAAACTGACAAACCGCCTTTTTCAACCTGGGATGAAGTCCAAGAGCTGTTAGTCATATGACACTGCTGCTTACCCACAATGACTGCAGGACATTTAACCGCTTCACACTTCAAACATGACTCTGGCTACATATTAACACATTTACTGTACAGTAAGTATAATAGCCAAGTCACAGCACAGCTTGTGCTGAATAGGTTGCAAGTGTGCAAGGCTCAAAGAGTTAGTTCTTCTAACGGTTAGGGTCGTAAAACATTTCCTCCTGTAGGTGTGGATTGCAACAGATGATTCAGGAGGGTAAACTCTCATTCACACACAGATATAATTCTCAGAATATGAGTAGGCAATCTTTAGGGTTAAAGGGACAGTTTACCAAAAACATGAAAGATTTGTCATCGTTTACTCACCCTCATGTCGTTCCAAACCCATTTTTCTTTCTCCTGTGGAAAACAAATGCAGAAAATATGAACGTTTTACTTTTCAATGCAATTATAAATCAATTGTTGCTTAAACTTTCAAGCTTTGAAAAACAACAAAAGTATCATAAAACTGGTTCATATTACTCAAACACTATATTTCAAGTCTTCTGAAGACATACAATAGCTTTGCGTGGGAAACAGACTGAAATGCCCGGCTTTTTTTCACTGGAACTCTGAAAAACATTTAAACAGTTGGCTCAACCAATTCACCAAAAAAAAAAAAAAAAAACGAAAACAAAATTAAATGCAAAAGAGCAATTTGTTCACAAATCAGACATCTTTACTTCTCTTATGAACATGTCAAGGAGAGCTAAGGTGGACGTCAGAGAAAAATGTATTCAATTAAGGTCTGTTTCTCACACAAAGCTTTAACATGACTTTATATTGACCACTTTTATGGCACTTTTGAGGCTTTAAATACACAGACTACTTTCTTCTAAACAGAAGTTTCCCCTTCATGACATAACTGTGATTTTACAGTCATCATGTGAGTATATTCCTAGCAACATAACCAAGTGTGAGAGAAGTCACCCACAAATTAGATTCGGATGCCTATGATGCCCTCACACTCACACGCACAAACACACAAACATGCAAGTGTTCACAAAAACAAGGCCGAAAAGTAACACTACAGTGACTCAAGCGACGTCAAACACTCGACAGCTTTTTAAAATCAAGTATGCATGACATGCTTATGTACACTACCATTCAAAAGCTTGGGATCAGTATGATTTTAAGAAATTAATACTTTTATTCAGCAAGGGTACATTAAATTGATTAAAAGTGACAGTAAATATTTATATTGTTACAAAGGTTCTATTTTGAATAAATGATGTTCTTTGTTCTTCCTGAATCCATAAGTGTGATTTCTAAGAAAATTATTAACATCAAAGTGTACAGTCATTTCTGAGACTGAAATCATAGTTGTTTTGTCTCCTCATCAGTCATGAGAAAGTGTTTTGTGCAGCAGCATTTTTAAAGCCAATTATGAGACAGACGCAGGCGTGATGCAGCGATCAGGAGGAGATGAGGGCAGCATCACGCGGTGCGTCAGAGATCACGGCCATGACCAATCACAGATGCTGGCACAACTACAGAAGACACAACCAGACACAAGTTTATTAGGACCGCCTAATGAGGAGGAGGGAGGAGAAAGCGAGAAACAGAGGGAGAGAATAAGAGAAAGCATGCCGTAGGCGCTCAACTTTAGCTCTGGCACAACAATCAGCCAAAAATGTACATTCTGGCATCTTCTATTCAACCTCATGTTGTTCCGTAGGAGTTTCTATCTTCCATGGAAAACAAAGGGAGATGTTTTGAATAATGTCCAAGCTGCTGTTTTACATATAGTGAAAGTGAATAACTAATAAAATGACAGATAAAAAATAAAGCAGAAGAACAGCATGATTTTAGTATTATTTATATATATTAGGGCTGGGCGATATATCTCATGCGATATGCATGCGCATTTTATCAGTAAAGCCGGTTCCTTGATTAGCGGTAAATCTCCATCACATGTTTTCAAATGGAGCGGCATTTAATACACAAAGCCGTAGTTCACTGACAAGCTACACAATATCGCGTTCATTATTGAAGGCGATTCATCTGCGATAATGAACGCGATATTGCGTAGCTTGTCAGTGAACTACGGCTCTGTGTATTAAATGCCGCTCCATTTGAAAACATGTGATGGAGATTTACCATATCGCATGAGATATATCGCCCAGCCCTAATATATATTATTAAAGTATTTATTAATATTTTGACCTAGCTTTTTCATTTGTATTTTATTTTATTATGTGCTTTTTTTTGTTAAATATTTCTATTTAGATTTAATTTTGTGCTATTAGGTTACACTTTATTAAGGTTTCATTTGTTAACATTAGTCATTAGGTATTAGAACTAACAATGAAAAGTACTTCTAAATCATTCATTAATCCTAGTTAATAATAATTTCAGCATTTACTAATATTAAAATCAAATGCTGTATCTGTTACTATTATTTAATAGACCTGAGCCAACAAGAACTAAAAATGAACAGCAGTATTTTTTAATAACATTAACACAATTAAAAAATGCTGTAATGCATTGTTCATGTTAGTTAATGCATTAACTAACATTATCTAATGGGACCTTAATGCAAAGCATTACCATTTTTGCTTCAGTTTAAATAATTGTAGTACTTCAACTTCAGCTTAATTCAGTTAGTTGGCAAGACAATATTTCTACATTTCAGTTTGTTTTTTTGTTTGCACGTAAAACGGCTTACACTGTTGCATGGCTTCAGACTTGTTTGATTTTTTGGTTTTTGACATTCCCTTGTCACCATATATTTTTGAACATTCATCAGAACACCTTCTTTTAAGTTCCACTGAAGAAAGCAAATAATATGGGTTTGTAATGACATGAGGGTGAGTAAATGACAAAAAACAAATTCTCCTGTGAACAAAACCTTGAATCAGCCTGTGGAGTCAACACTAATGAATGTTATTGCTTAGAGTTACAAAAGACATCAAAAGTCTGTGTGAATGTGTCATAGGTTGCTACTCTCATGGACAGACCCGACCACACAGACCAAGGTTGCAGCTGTATGAATTTACTTAAACGTTAGGGAGGGAAATCCCAAGGGAAGTAAGGTAGGTGTTTTTGGTTTAGTGTAAAACATACAAAACATACATGAAAAAATAAGGAAGTGGGATAACTGCATGAAGTTCAAGTTCAGGGCTGTTTGGAGCAAGCGTGCGTGTGTGTGTGTGTGTGTGTGTGTGTGTTTTGTGGTTTAGGAAGCTGTTGCTGGTGGATAATCTAACGTTCTGGAAGTGAGTCAGTACACGAGCCTCGGTAATGGGATGAAATCTCACTGACTCACTCTCCCTTTTAAACACACACACACAGACTCCAATGTTAGAAGCTGGAGCGCTCACCTCTTAACTCGTCCCAAATGGAGAAAGAAAACAGGATTACATAAAGGGTCAACAGATGGAGTAAGAAAAACATAAACAAAGAAACAGGACAATCTGACTGCGGTTCCTTTTATCTTTAGTCAGGTGTGACTCATTTCATTGCGGTCAATGACCCTTCAGCTGCAATTCGATGCAAGCTATCAAAATGTTGTTACCATGACATTACTATGGCACCAAAATATATTTTGATGCTCAAGTTTCACTAAAAAATGTCAAAACATTGAATAACCAAATGGTATCTGTAAACAAACTATGCTTTTCTCATTACTAACTAGGTGATTTTAGCACCTTATTTATTATTGTTATTATTACTATATTTGTTATACTGTGTTATTTCTTTTTCTTGACATTATGTGCTTTCACACCAAAGCACATTACACCAAAAAATTACTTTGAATTGAAATTGAATTGGTTTTTGTGATATAAAGTTAGTTCCACCTAAGTTTACAGAAAGTGTCTAACTACTTAATTTAATATTTATGTATTAAAGTATGTTTATGTTGGTATATACGGTGTATTTATGTTTATTTTATCATAAAAATCTTCTATTTGTGAACTACTTAGCTTGGAAAACGTCTGATTCAATACATTTTAGATATTTTTAAGCGTAGTGTAAGTTTCCAAATTCACATTTAGGGGGGCCTTTGTAACTACCCAACTATAATATTCATCACTGAGTGATTATCCGCAGACCTCCTCCTCTTTTTACAGTAAAACAGCATTCCCTCACATCCTAACAGCTGACAGGAAATGTCGGAATAAAATAAATAGTTTTCACATGACCACTTACATTGGATTCATGCCTGACACCACACTTTAGGTGGCCTCCCGGGAAAACAGATTCCCCTCCTGCTATTTTGGGCAGGAAAAGCGGCCGTTCCTGGAAGTGATGACGGATGGAAGCTTCCTCCGCGGTTCGCAGCGCCACCTGGCGTTCGCTGCCTGAACTGCAGAAGGTGAGTCAGCATGCTGCAATCACTCAGCAATACCGAGCGGCATTTAGGTCAGATGAGATCACCGAATTATCGCGACAGGTAAAGTCACACCACACGGCTTCGATAAAATGCTTAGTCACCGTGATACAGAAGCGAAGCGTCTTACGTATGAAAGTGATGTTGTCTGTTTGTCTGATGGCACATCTATCATCCAGTGTCTCAGATTTACTTCAGGACCTAGGCTATACATCATCAGCGCACAGAATTTAACAAAATCACCTTAGAAATCTAAAAATAAATGAAGAGTCATTACCACCAGCATAAAATGCTTAGGAAAAAAAAAAATCTGAATTACTAACATGATATAAAGGCTGAATAGAACAACTGACTAAATGCACTAGCAACACATGGAACATAAACCCTTATTACTGTAAAATGGTCGTGTACCAAAATACCTTAGAAGTGGAAACCCTCCCCATGGAAAGAAATGCGTCGAAATGTCAGGTACATCAATCTATGAAATTGAGAGATTTCAACAATTTAAAAAAAAAAAAAAAAAGTGCGTATAGTACATTCTAAAATATTAAAAATCATGGCAATGTTCTCATGATCTTTCTAACCCCTGTAATCACAATTTTAAAATTACCCTGGACTGTGGGAATCCTGGGACTCATAAAAGTTGAGCAAATAAAAATTTTGCAGGCATATGCAATTAAATTTTAAGAGACAACAGACCAGAAATATAAATAACAATATTGTCCGCAAGGGCGTATTTTAATTTCCATTGAATAAAATGCTCTTTAGACCTGGTTCTCAATCAGGTCCGCAGTGCTGACTAGTAAATGAAGTAAAGTAAATTGTAAGTAAATACAGTAAATGCTAAATTCTAACACTAACTCTGTTTTTTAAAAAGCATTTCCACATACAATTCCAAATATTTCTTATTTTTATTTTTTAAGCATAAATGTACGGATTAGAAATTAAAATGGTTTGAAAGAGGGACACATTTCCTTTTGAACATTCTTATTTTTCTAACTCATTCCATGTTGTTTGAGGCTTCAGCATGACTTACAGACATGAGGGACAGTAGCGGATGATGATGATGACAATGTCTAAACATGGAGAGATGTTTCTCACACACACGCACAGAGAGCAGGGTCAAACACTCACAGTTCAGTCACCCCTGAGTCCACACACACTTGACGTCAACACTACAGCTTGTTCAGATTTCAAATCCAGCACTAATTAGGGCCTGTTCATTGCGTAAGACTGATCTCAACCTCACTCTGCTGTAGGAGAAAAGTGTATCAACTTGAGAGGAACCTAAAATCATAAAAGGACTGTTTTGTTGGAAAGGAGTAGGTACTGACATTACTTTTTAAGTTGTGTTGTTTGATAACTGTAAACAGATTGCTATTACTATTGCTCATTGTTTGTTTGTTGAAGAGAGGTGTAATATTACTCTCCAAAATGATCAGAATCAAAAGTCTGGGATCTGTAAGATTTTTACATTTACATTGCTCACCAAGGCTGAATTTATTTGATCCAAAATGCAGTAAAAACAGTAATATTGTGAAATGTTATTGCAATTTAAAATAACTGCCTGCTACTTATATTTTAAAATGTATTCCTGCATTTTCAGCATTGTTACTCCAGTTTTCAGTGTCACGTGATTATTCAGAAATCACTCTAATATGCTGATGTGAAATATTTCTTACTATTAATGGTGTAAACAGTAATCGATTTAATGCATCCATGATCAATAAGTGTTAATTTCTTTATAAAATCTTGCTTACCCCAAACTTTTAAACAGTATACAAGTAGTATACAATTTTACCTGCCATACAATAACAATTGCATAGCAAAAATTCTTAAAAACCAATCAGAAACACCATAAACCACCCACATTAACATTATTAAAATACACAGCTTTTTGTGGCTTATTGCTTTAATGACTACTAAAGTCTCAAAACAGATTTCAAATGTAAATGGAGAAGAGACTAGTCCACAATAATTATGTTTTTTTCCCACTTTAATTTGACATTCATCCCTTTCCCAATGATGTTTATATCATGAAATGCTCTAGATACAGAATGCATCAGATCAAATGAAGTGAGAAGGTTAACAAAAAATATCAAAAACCTGGATGATAAATCGCTGCAACAGGCAACACTCGTGATCCAACCATCGCTATATCTCAGCAAAGAAAACTTCCCCTCAACACAAATTAAACGCCTCAGACATTACTGCCCTGAGCAGCTCTAATAACAATGCAGATTAGTGGAGAAACACCTCGGTCAGCTCACCTTTCAGAGAAAAACAATATTCTTTTACACTCCAGGAGTGCCGTACAGCAGCTGCAAACTAATCCTACAGTAAAAGGCCTGAGGAGCATTGTGTCAGCAGTGAACGTCTCTGGCCATGTCTAAATCACTGAAGAGAGACAAAACAATCGAGGGGGGCGAGAAATCCTAGACACGGCTCAGACAGGTGTGAAGTAATCCTAGATTGAGAATAACCTGAAAAGTATACAAAAAAACAGGAGGGCGGTGAAAAAAGAATGCGGTAAGATATGAAGAAACAACTTCTGCAGCAGGAGTGAAAGTTCAAAGCGCACCTGCCAGCAGTGCGTGACAGATACAATAAATTATAAGACATCAAAGAGAGTACAGATGCCTGCGAGAGATGCCGTCAGACCGCAGAAGTGCTTCTGGATATCAGGTTCATTACATTCAGCATCATACTGAGATGAAAACAGTCCTAATTAAATTGAGAGGTGCTAAAAATGATGTTATTAAATACGTTAAAGGCATTGGTGATGCACTTCAAGCTTGAAAGCAAATGTCCAGCATTGGCTTTCATTTAAGAAAACACAAAAACAGACCAACATACATCTGAACATTCTACACACGCTTTTGTGGGAGAAAGCGGTCATAGTGAGCAGTTAGTAATTTTAACTTTTCATTGCGATTTTCTGATAAAATTTGCCATTACAATTTAAAATCTGATTTTAAAAAAGGGTCTAGATTTGCTGCGCTTATTTTAAGGGCTGTACAATTTGGCCAAAAAATGGTGTATAATGTGATTATATCAATATGACTAAAATAATTGTACTGTAAAATAAAATTATTTTTATGATCGTTATTACTACTAAATGAAAATATTACTATTTTAATATTTCACCGTAAAACAAAAAGTTTAAGATTTGTTTTTTTACAGTACAACTATAAAATAATTCATCCAAGTAATTGATTTTCATGACCTTTTGTTTTGGTGGAAAATTCTCTTTTGTCTTAAAGCTTTTCTTTTGTTGACAACATAATCAACATTTTATAAGCGCTTTTCATTAAAAGTTTGGGAAGATAGCTGGCGCATGTTGCATTTCCAAATACACGTTATAAGCTTCCCAAACTTACGAGTTCATGTGGAGCAGATGAGCAGATTCTGAGATACTGAAAACACTGGATCATGAGCTGCTCGTGTGTAAAAGTATGCAGTGCTGCGCTTCACGCTGAAACATGCAGCACCTATATATTTATTTTAATTAAAATCAAAGCTATTGCAATTTGATAATCATACTAAGTCGGTTTTAGTTTTTTTTTTTCTTTCAATTTTATTCAGTTCAGCTCCACTTAAGCTCCACTTTTTTGAGATCTATGCCTTGATGTAAGTCTTTCAAAGTGAAAAGACAAGTATACCAAGTATACATTTCCACTGAATAAGCTTTACTTAAATAGGTGGAGGAATGGGACACTTTGATTTCAAACAGAGAAGGCAATTTGCAACAGAACAAATTCAATCTATAAACCTAATGCAACCATTCACTCTTTTCTGGTAATAATAAATGAGTATAGGTAAAAAAAAATTTAATTCAAAGACATACAAAAAAAAAAAAAAAAAAAAGCACAAAGTCA